>CAUYON010035476.1:0-51115 GCA_963573935.1 Arctocebus calabarensis
CCCCTTTTCCCTAACAGCAGTTGGAGTTTCTACTCAGAGAGGGAGAATTGATGCAGGACAATTGGCACCCTAGCCAGCTCAGCGGGGCTGGCGGACCTTCTGCCTCCTCCTTGGCAGTGTCGGTGGTGTGGCAGCCAGCGGAAGAGCCAGAGGGCTGGATGACAGGCAAGGAGGGGGACCTCCAACCTCCACCAGAGGCTCCAATTGCCAAAAAAGCTGGACAACTGCTGAGGAGACACCTGTGCCTTGGTGTCTCCTTCACTTCACACTTAGGACTAAATGTGGAACCCCCATCTCCTATGCCCAAGTCAATTTCTTGTGAATTTCCTAGACCTCAATTCCATGAAAGGACTGTATCCATTCATTGATACATTCATTCACCTTGCCCCTGGCAGAAGGGACTGTATTCATTCGTTTTCCTGTATTTCATTCGTATGGCAAGGAACCCATACATCTACATATACCCTGAGATTAAAGGCCTAAAGGAGGAGATGGGGAAAGACTGAGAGAGAAACGGAGAGAAATGGAGAGAGCTTCTCTCTCCCCACTAGAATTCTCTCCCTCTACCAGGAGCCTTAATGTTTTCTGTATTATTTTCTGTGAATAAATTCTGTCTTACAAAAAAAAAAATAAAAATTACCTTGTCACTAAAAAAAAAAAAAAAATACATTTATCTTTAATAAACATGCCTTATATTGTAATAATTTGGTCAATTTCCATTGTTCTTAAAAAGTTGATTTTGAAAATTTGGGGAGGGTACCATATCCTTTTCTATGTCCATCCAGTTTCCAAAAACTCCCTTCATGGTGTTTTTGTTGCTTTTATGAAGCATTTGCTTTTTTGAAGGTCCTTTCTTCACCAGTACCAATGAGCTTTTTTTTGATCAGAACTTTTTGATTCTTAATTTCAGTCAACTACTTGGCCAGGCACAGTGGCTCCTGCCTGTAATCCTAGCATTCTGGGAGGCCAACACTGGTGGACAACTTGAGCTCAAGGGTTCAAGACAGTCTGAGCAAAAGTAAGACTCCGTTTCTACCAAAAAAAGAAAAACTGAGGCAAGAGGAGAACTTGAGCCCAAGAGTTGGAGGTTGCTGTAAGCTATGACACCACAGCACACTACCCAGGGTGATAGCTTAAGACTCTGTCTCAAAGAAAAAAGAAATTCAATCAACCTCAGCTTCAGTAAGCTTCAATAATTGTCAAAACACTTTAAAATTAAGTTGCCCACTAGGATCCATGGCTCACATCTGTAATATCAGCACCTTGCAAGGCCAAGAATGAAAGATCACTTGAGCCAAAGAGTTCTAAGACCAGGCTGGGTAACAAAATGATACCTCATCTATAAAAATATATATATTTTAATTAGACAGGTGAGGTACAACATGCTGGTCATCCTAGCTACTCCAGAGGCTGAGTTAGGAATATCACTTATTGCAAAAAAATTTGAGGCTACAGTGAGCTATGATCAAAAGACTGCACCCCAGCCCAGAGTAACAGACTTTGGCAGAAAGAAAAAAAATTAAGTTACCAAGTCAAGAAAAACCTCATTGCTTTGCTTGGCGCCCGTAGTACAGTGGTTACAGCGCCAGCCACATACAACAAATTTGGTAGGTTCGAACCCAGCCAGGGCCAGCTAAAACAACAATGACAACTGCAACAAAAAGCAGCCAGGTGTTGTGGCAGGTGCCTGTAGTCCCAGGTACTTGGGAGTCTGAGGTAAGAGAATCACTTAAGCCCAAGAGTTTGAGGTTACTGTGAACTGTGACACCACAGCTCCACCAAGGGCTACATAGTGGGGACTCTGTCTCAAAAAACAAAACAAAACAAAACAAAACTCATTGCTCAGTGTCTGGATTCTAAAAGGGCTAATCATATATTTATTTAATGATCAGCATACCTCGGAAGCCTACTGATGTATATGGCATCAGGCAAGAAGTAGATAGCAAAGTCAAGATAGCCTCTGCATTCTGGTCACTTGCTATCTCACGGCTCAAGGTCTTTTACAGATGATGTATCTTTATTCAACTACCTCATTTTATTCACAAGAAAATTGGGGCTTAACCAAAACTGGAATTAAATTGTCCAAGGTCACAAAAGTATCTGAATATCAGGAGGAGACTATATTTCAATGCCTTCTCTACAGCTTTAAAAACACAAATACTCTCTAGTCACAGCTGAAGTATGGGTACCATATCCTTTTCTATGTCCATCCAGTTTCCAAATACCCTCTTCAAGGTGTTTTCTTTCCCTAAATTTTCTCATATTCATTCTTCTTTGTGCATGTCTACAGTGAGAATCAGTTCAATGTAAGCATTTTACATTGTATATCAAATCAGTACACTGAACCCCTTGAATACATCAATGTACTTAGTTATGATTTAATAAATAAAAAATAAATGTTTCAAGGACAAATGCAGAAGGTTTGGGCAATGGTAATTTCTGAGTTAGAGTAATGAGATCCTCTAAGGCAACTTACTGATACATTTTTAAGCAAAGGTCATACAGCACCTTCTGACAACAAACCCTCACTGTTGACAGAGAAAAACGTAAGAATTTTTCCAATAAGATCAGACTGTCCATTAGAGTGCAGTGGGAGAGAATAATCATTAAGGAGCAGGAAATCATTAAAGAGAAGGCTTTTACCCTCTCTTCAGATAATATGCAAAAAGAATAAGAAAACTGCCTCAGAAAAGGGAGAAAAGAACTAGCTAGGCATTGTGGTAGTCACCTGTAATCCCAGATGCTCAAGAGGCTGAGGCAAGAGGATTACTTGAACCAAGAGTTTAAGGTTGCTATGAGCAATGACACCATGGCACTCTACCCAGGGCAACAGAGTGAGACTCTATCTCAAAAAATTAAAAAAGAAAAGGAAGAAAACAGACCTGCATAACTATTACCAACACAATCATTAACAACATTCCCTGCCTCCCCCACTACCAAGTGTGATTTAGAAAACTTACTGCAAAGTTCTTCAATAATGTCTACCACTCCCAGAATATAGAAAAGAACTTAGTAAGAGTTAATTGTTCCTAGAAAATTTCAAAGGAGAAATTACAAGAAAGAATTTTCTAACGTAGTTACATACTTTCTTCCAAAAGCATTGTAAATGGCCAATACAACTTACCAACAAACAGGGATCAAAAAGTTTAAAATTGTTAGGCCAGGTGTGATGGCTTAGGGTATGGAAGGTCATGCCTGTAATCTTAGCACTCTGGGAGGCCAGGGTAGGAAGACTGCTTGAGCTCAGGAGTTCCAGACCAGCCTGAGCAAGAGGGAGATCCTGTACCTACTAGAAATAGAAAAACTAGCCAGGCATTGTGGTGGGGGTCTACAGTCCTACCTACTAAGGAGGCTGAGGCAGAAAGATCACTTGAGCCCAGAAGTTTGAGGTTGCTGTGAGCTAGTCTATGGCAACAGAGTGAGATTCTGTCTCAAAAAAAAAAAAATAGTTTAAATTTTTTATAACCCTTTATCCACTAAATTATCTTCTAGGAAATCATGTCTAAAAAATAATACTGAAAACCTTTACATCCATTTGGGCACAGTGGCTCATGCCTATATGATAGTAGACTGGGAGGCTGAGGTGAGTGGACTGCTTGAACTCAGGAGTTTGAGACCAGCTTAAGCAGGAGACCCCCATGTGTACTAAAAATAGAAATAGTCAGCATGATGTGGGCACCTGTAGTCCCAGCTACTCAGGAGGCTAAGGCAAAATGATTGTTTGAGCCCAAGGGTTTGAGGTTTCTGTGAACTACGATAATGCCATGGCAGGACTCAACCCAGGGCAACAGAGTGAAACTCTTGTCTCAAAAAAAAAAGTTTATATCTAAAAGTATGCATTCAACATTATTAATGATAGTGGATAATTGAAAACAACTAAAATATCCAATGATTAGAAAATTATTAAGTGCATCCGATTAATGGATTATTATGTTTTTTTCAGAGACAGAGTATCACTATGTCACCCTCAGAAGAGTGCTGTGGCATCACAGCTCACAGCAACCTCAAACTCCTGGGCTTAGATGATTCTTTTGCCTCAGCCTCCAGAGTAGCTGGAACTAGAGGTACCCGCCACAACACCTGGCTATGTTTTTGTTGCAGTTTGGCTGGGGTCGGGTTCAAATCTGCCACCCTCGGTATATGAGGCCATTGCCCTATTCACTGAGCCACAGGTGCTGCCCTAGTTAATGGACTATTATGGCTATTCAAAAGGAGCATTACAAAGATTTAATAAACATGGCAAAAATCTGTCACGTCTCATTATATTAAAAAACAGAATACAAAACTTGGTACAGGAAAATTGTACATATGATTACAACTATATGTAGAAAATTTATCTTTAGACCAAGAAAAGGACGGGAAGCTAATAAATCAAAATACTTGTGGTCATTTGTGGAAAGCATAAATGTATAAACTTTTACAGTCAAGATGAACTGATTTAAAATCTCACTTAAGCTACTGATTAGCTATGTGACCCTGAGAAAGTTTCTTAGCTTCCTTTAGCCTCAGTCTACCTCCTTAAAATGGCTCTGATGTGCTCAAATAAATTTGAGAAATAGTATATGGAATAATTCATTTTCTTTCTCCAACTCCTGCTCTAAGAATTAAACAATGTGTTTTATACATGGCAAGTGCTCAGCAAATGAAAGCTAATAATATTCCTTTTTCTGTATTTCCTTATTTTTATAATAAAGTATGTTTATGTTATAATATAAAGATTAAATATGCAATTTTTTAAAAAGAAAATATCCTAAGACCAAATACTAATAAATGGGCAGGACAGAGTCTAAACTCAGGTACAGCCAAGTCTAAGACCATGTGACTAAATCCTAATATCTCCCCAAGAAGAAATGTTAGCCAAGGTGTTAGAAGGGTTATCACTATAGATATAAGACAGTGGCAGGGACAGAATAGAGGGAAAAGCTCCAAGTTAAAATTACTAGAGTCAGTGAGACCTTTAAGCAAGACATTTATGATAGAGAAGTAGTGAATGGCATACAGACCTGAGGCCAGGGTTCTATCAAAGGATGCTCCTGAAAAACTGACACTCACTTTACTCAATCTCAAGGCCAATAGCCAGGATTGTCTTGGGATCATTTTGTACTATTTACTTGATCTTGATTAGTACATAACTAGCGGTTAGACTCCAGATCAGTCATATGAGACACATAGCAGAAGAGTACAAAAAGTCCATGAAAATAGAAGAGGGTGAGAGCAGTTTCCTCACTCTGCCTGAACACCCTCTTCTGTCAAATGTGCCTGTGAGACCTCGGAGAGCCAACGAGCTTTGAAAGCATTCTGGATTATGTCCTGATTTGTGAATGCTAGACCATAGACAATGTGGAACTAAGCAATGAGCTCCAGAAAAGCAGCTACTGTTGAGAAATTCCTTGCCTTTTTGTGTTCTGAAAAATGGCTGGATTGCAAAGGATGACCCTTCCCTCACATATGAGATTCATCTCCAACTTTCCTCACCACTCTTACAATACTTAGAGATTATCCCTCCTTTATTTACCTTGCATCTATAAAACCCCACACCTCAGCAATGAAGGTTCCTTCTATGGCAACCATCTAAATACAATCAATCACATCCTTAGTTGTCCAATACGAAGTTTGGGTACTTTTGGTTAATTACCTGAGTTAAATAAGGAAGCATTCTCCAAAAATGATGTTTAAGCTTTGCTAGGTCAAATGGGTAAAATGTTATTAATATACATATTTCAGATGTTATAAGCTATATAGGAAGTTCTGAGAGAATCATCAATGCCCTCAATATCTCACCTGATACTAAACAATGCTACAGTATTATCAGTCTTAACATCAGTTATTTACTTTTTGTTGTTGTTGAGACATGGTCTTTGTCACCCTTGGTAGACTGCCATGGCATCAAAGCTCACAGCAACCTCAAAATCTTGGGCTTAAGTGAATCTCTTGCCTCAGTCTCCCAAGTAGCTGGCACTACAGGTGCCCACTACTCACCCATAAGAATGAAATCATGTCTTTTGCAACAACATGAAAAACACTGGAGGTCATCATCTTAAGTGAATTAATTCAAGAACAAATAAATAATAGGTACATATTCTCTCTTGGGAGTTGGAGCAATGGCTGCACAAGAACACACAAAATGCTATAATGGGTATTGGAGACTCAAAAGCAGGGAGGATGGGAAATGAGAGAGATGAATTGGATACAACAGACACTACCTAGGTAATAGGTACACCTAAAGTCCAGCCTTCACCACTACATAATGTATATATTTAATAAAATTTAACTTGTACCTCGTAAATATATTGAAAGAGATACCAGCAGCTCCGGGCAGCACCTGTGAGGAGAGCTAGCCTGGCCAGTGCACCAATGCACACCCCAGGAGTCAGAGAGGCAGGGTCTGACTCTGGGCCTGACTAGAAGCCGTTCCATGCCCGTAAGTCCAGGAAACTCAGAACTCAGGAACCTAGGAATCGGGGAACCCCGAAAAATCGAAGGGCAGAGGTTAGTTGGAGGTCACCGCATGCCACATCAAGTAGCTGACTTCCAGATGGCATTTTGGTCCATTTGAGGCACTGCAGTGATGAAGGAGTCAGAGCCAGAGTCATGAGGAAGCTGCCAGAGAGTCACAAGAGAACAGCTACAGCCATAATGTTGGTGCCACTGCAGGTAGCGGTAGTGCGTTCTAACAACCACAACGGGAGCATGGTGGCTCACAACATCCTTAGCCAATCGGGATTCGGTGTTAGGTCCTTTGGAAGAGGAAAGGAAGTGAAGCTTCCAGGACCAACACCCAACGAGCCAAATGTTTATGATTTCGAAACCACATACAAGCAGATGTACGATGATCTTGTTATGAAAGACAAAGATCTCTACAGAAAGAATACCATTTTGCATATGCTGGCCAGAAATAAGAGAATCAAGCCTCAGCCAGAGAGGTTCCAGAACTGTAAAGATCCATTTGATCTGATTCTCTCTTGTGAATAGAGTCTACAACCAGGTGGTAGAAGATCTGAATTCCAGAGAACATGTGACCTGCAAGCCAGTCCATGTGGTTAATGGGGAAATCCCAGATAATCCAGAAGAGGCCACTCTGGAAGTGTTCCTAATTTGTGAACTCTGCCAGTGCATCTAGCACACAGAAGACATGGGGAATGAGATCAATGAGCTATTGCAGAAGTTGGAGGAAAAGAGTGGTAGGACCTTCCTGCACACAGTGGGTTTCTACTGATGCCTATACCCACCTATCCTCCAGAAGCTGCCCATCTGATATGTTAGGTATTATGCTAGTGGATGAGTGTTACCCAATTAACTGTACATATAAAAATGAGAAGATACACATGAAAGCTAGTTTAAAAGCAATCAACTTTTTCTGTCTCACTTATGAGTGGGATATTGAATATCTTTAACCAAAAAATAAAAAAAAAGTTTCTAGTGCATTTCTCTCAACATCCCTGTGTCCTCAGCTGTGCCAGCCTTTGCCTTCCCACGGTCTCTAATTGGCTGGACTTTACGGATACTTGAATAAAGCAACCACTGTTATCTCCTTAGGAAAGAACCTAAGATTGTACAAGAAGTAAAATGTTTCTCATCAAAAATCTATAGAAATTAAATAAATGAACATTTTTAAAAGACCTTTATGTTAAATTGTCATCTTTGCTATAACTCTGTAAATAATCACTATTTACAGAGTACTGTACCAGCATTATTTCATTTTTCTATCAAGAATAATTGAAGGCTTGGCGCCTGTGGCTGGCTCGGTGCCTGTGGCTTAACGGGTTAAGGCGCCAGCCATGTACACCTGAGCTGGCGGGTTCGAATCCAGCCCCCGGGCCCGCCAAGCAACAATGACGGCTGCAACCAAAAATGGCCAGGCGTTGAGGCGGACGCCTGTGGTCCCAGCGACTTGGGAGGCAGAGGCAGGAGACTCGCTTGAGCCCAGGAATTGGAGGTTGCTGTGAACTGTGATGCCATAGCACTCTATCCAGGGTGACAGCTTGAGGCTCTGTCTCAAAAAAAAAAAAGAGTAATTGAAGAGGCTGGGCACCCATAGCACAGTGGTTACACTGAAACTGGCCGGTTCAAACCTGGCCCAGGCCAGCTAAACAATAATGACAACTGCAACAAAAAATAGATGTGCATTGTGGCGAGTGCCTATAGCCCCAGCTACTTGGGAGCCTGAGGCAAGAGAATAGCTTAAGCTCAAGAGTTTGAGGTTGCTGTGAGCTGTAACACAATAGCACTCTACTGAGGGTGACATAGTGAGACTCTATCTCAAAAAATAATAATAATAATAATAATAGCCAGGCATTGTGGTAGATGCTGGTAGTATCAGCTACTCCGGAGGCTGAGGCAAGAGACTAGCTTAAGCCCAAAAGTTTGAGGTTGCTGTGAGTTGTGATGCCACAGCACTCTATCAACAGCAATATAGTGAGACTCTGTCTCAAAAAAAAAAAAAAAAGACATAAAAATCACTAATTTTATGGTAAGCCATATTAAAAAAAAATCAAGAATATTTTGTCTTTGATATTAATTTTTTTTGAGACAGAGTTTTACTTTCTCACCCTCAGTAGAGTGCTGTGGCATCATAGCTCACAGAAACCTCAAGCAATTCTCATGCCTCAGCCTCCCAAATAACTGAGACTACAGGTGTCTGACTATTTTTAGAGACAGGGTTCCACTCCTTGCTCAGGGTGGTCTCAAACCTGAAAGCTCAGGGTAATCCACCCACCTTAGCCTCCCAGAGTGCTAGGATTACAGGCATGAGCCACCATGCTTGGCCCTTCTTTGATGATTAATTTTAATCAAAAGATAATTTTGTTGTGTTTCACTAGAAAACCATGTATTGTCTATAGCATATCCTTTTCATTATCAGTGTTTTCCCCTATTCTTTGAGATATTTTCAACTCCTTTTGATAGTGGGTAACTAATGAGTGTGCAGCCTTGCCTGGTTGAGATTTAATTCACCTTCTCCAGTTCCCTGTCAAAAAAAAAAAAAAAAACAATTTGGGTACTTACCTGTTAATTGAACTGGATCCTGTTACTTTGTACAAATTATATGTACTTACTAAATTTTTTTTCTTCCCATTTCCTTTAATATTTAGCTGCAATCCACCAAACTAACACTTCCATTTTTCCCCTTCCCATCGGACATGGGGTCACAAAGAACTAAAACTTGAATGCCCAGATTCCTATAGGAACTTCAGATTGCCTTTTATTTGCTCTTTTCCTCAATATCTAAAACAAAAATAAATAAATAAGCTGGGCTCAGTGGTTCACACCTGTATGTAATCCTAGCACTTTGGGAGGCTAAGGCAAGTAGATAGCCTGAGCTCAGAAATTCAAGACCACCCTGAACAAGAGCAAGACCCTGTCTCTACTAAAAAATAGAACTAGCAGGGCATTGTGGGGTACCTGTAGTCCCAGCTACTTGAGAGGCTGAGACAAAAGGATCACTGAAACCCAGGATTTAGAGATTGCCGTGGCTAGTGAGACTCTGACTAAAAAAAAAAAAACAAAAAAAATAGAAAAGTATCACAAGAATGGAAAAGTATGTGTCCAGTGTACTCAACACTAACATGAAGCCAGTACATGATCTAATACATGTTCACATAAGAGAAAAAGTCAAAAAAAAAAAAAAAAGAGAAAAATTCAATTCAGCTCAAGCTGGAGGGAGGGGAAATGTAGGAGGGGAGATGGGAGGGGAGATGGGAGGGGAGGAGGATTGGTGTGCTCTCACTTAATAAGCATAATGTGGATGTATGGATACATCTCCACAAGGATACACAACTACAAGGGGGACTCTACCTAACAAATGCAAACATTATAACCTAGTTGTACTCTCATAATAACCTGAAAAATAAAAAACTATCTGTGAACTGAAGTTTAACAACTTAATATAAACCTCCAAGGGCTCAACACCATAGCAGACCATCTATAGGGCTAGAATCTTCTCCAAAAGCCATTGCCTGAACTAAGGAAGTCTAGCAAAATATTCAGTTCATGCATGAGCCTATACAAGATAACCAAGGTTGTGGCTGTTAACCATGAACACTTACATTCCAGTTTGTAAGATTCAAGAAACTCCATGAAAAGTGCTGCCTGAGCGGTGTCTGTGGCTCTTTCCTCCACCAACCTCATGAAAATCACGGACATTCAGGATTCAACTCCTGACTCTTTAATACAACCTTTCATATTACTATTTACCTACTTAAATTCTGCCATACTTTCTTTAAGATGCCTCATCTCCAGGACCATACAACTAAGCATTGCCATTATCTCTTAATAGACGGTTGAACTACTTTTGAAACACTAACAAGAGTCCTCAATAGGCTAATTTTTCTTAGACCTTTTATAATCTCAGTCAAGAGGTTTATGGTCTGCTGTAAATTGTTCAGCATTGAATTAATAATCACATTGAACAAAACACACAGAAGGGAGGTAGATCTGACAAAATGAACTTTATGTGAACCCTCACCTCCCAAAAAACAGTAATAGGTGCCTGATGGAACTTTCTATCAACATGTTTGACTTTATAGCAATCTTTATAGTCCACAAAGTAGTTTCCGCAAGTATGTTAGGATGACTGAAGTAGACACATCATTTACAGTCTGAGATTTAGAAACACTGCTTTTCTATCCCTGAGCATAAAAAAACAACCTGCTAAAACCTGATGGATGCCACCTTCTAGAAAAGATATAGAAAACCAAATTTACACAATAATGGACTATGTTACTAGAGTTCACCCCCATTCTTGTGATGACAAGACTGAAATTTGGGATTAAAATGGACTTTCCAAAGCACCTCCACAAAAATCCCCCATGTTTTTAAGATTAAGGAAATATGCCTGAGTTTTCCTCAATGATTTCTTCCCATCTGTATATTACTCCCAATAAGTTGCAGGATATTACCGAAATTCTTTCATTAGGTATCCAATGCTTTTCACTATCTAAACCAGTATCACAAACCCACTGGCTATATTGGGTCAATAGGTTTTTTTTTGTTTTTTTGTTTGCTTGGTTTTTTAATATTTAATAAATAAATTTAATATTTTATTAATTTTAAATGACAAAATTTACTTTGAGGACATAATGCCAGTAACAGTAAGACAGGACTATTGAAGAATATTGAGAAATAATGCGCCAAACTTCATGAAACTGTGCAATTGTCCACCTGAGCAATTTTGTAACAATGATTAAATTGAGTAAGAGCTAAGTAGCATGATCATTGTTCAAATACTATGATCAGCTGAATGATACTGATATTTTTTCCCTGTTATTCTTTTTTTTAACAAGTGAACAGTTTATTAAGAATTAAACAAAGGTATGATGTAATACAGTACAAACAAGACAATCAAGATAGGTATAATAGTACTACTCACATAAAAACTTAAATTTCACCTCAAAAAAAAAATCACAAGACATAAGAGAAAGCAATTTCACTGTTATAAAATAAGATATTTCATGCAAGGTATTAACTCTGCCCCCCCCCAAAGCCCAACCTCCCCCAAAACAAAAAACTATCTGGGAATACTGCTATGCTAACATATTAACCACAGTATAATCATTCATAGGAAAACAGTAATTAAGCAATGAATTAAATTAAATAACAAAGTTCAAACTATCATAAACTCATAGACCACAATGATTTCACAAGACAAGTGATTCCAAAAATCTTATAAACAATAAAAAAAAGAAATATTTCAATATCATTCTACTTGATCTGGATACACCTGATACTGTAATTGGAGAAAATATATTGTTATAAAGGGAAATTACAGACATTTTTCACTTATAGATGAGAATGCAATATCCTAAACAACATATTAACAACTTGAATTAAAAACTTAATGTTTAAGTAATGTACTTTGGTCAAAATTGAATCTAGTTTATATGAAAGTTAGTCACTATTTTCTTTTTTTTTTCTTTCCCTCACCCTCTCCCTCCTTCTCTGTCTGCTCTCTCCTTCCCCCATGCCCCACTGTGTCATTGATTGTCACTAATTGTCCTCAAATCAAAGTTGAATACGTAAGATTCATGCTTCTCCATTCCTATGATGTTTCACTAAGAATGATATGTTCCACCTCCATCCAAGTTACTACAAATGCTGCAAAGTCTCCATTATTTTTTATGGCTGAGTAATATTCTATGGTGTACATATACCATAGCTTACCAATCCACTCCTGGGTTGAAGGACATTTAGGCTGTTTCCACTCTTTATTAATTTTAAATGGGAATGCGATAAACAGCCTAGTACAAATATTCTCTTATAATAAAAGTTTTTTTTTTTCATCTGGATAGATGCCCAGCAATTGGATTGCAGGATCAAACAAGAGGTCTAGGTTGAGTTCTTTGAGCTTTCTCAACACTTCCTTCCAAAAGGGTTGTATTAGTTTGCAGTCCCACCAGTCATGTAAAAGTGTTCCTTTCTCCTCACATCTGCGCCAGCATCTGCAATCTTGAGATTTTGTGATATAGGCCTTTCTCACTGGAGATAGATGGGACAATTAAGGATGATGAGCATTTTTTCAAGTGTTTACTGGCCATTTGTCTGTCATCTTTCGAGAAGATTTTATTCATCTCTCTTCCCCATTGATGTATGGGATTGTTGGTTTTTTAATTGTAGATTAATTGAAGTTCTGTATAGATCCTGGTTATTAAACTTTTGTCAAATTCAAAATGTGCAAATATCCTTTCCCATTGGGTAGGTTGTCTATTTGCTTTGGTTGTTGTCTCCTTGGCTCCTACAGAAGCTTTTCAGTTTCATTAAGTCCCATTTGTTTATTGTTGCAGTTGTTGCTATTGCCATGGCAGTCTTCCTCAGAAAGTCTTTCCCCAGGCAAATATCTTCCAGTGTTTTTCGAATTCTTTCTTCAAGGGTTTTTATCATCTCATGCCTTAAATTTAAGCCCTTTATCCATCTCGAATCAATCTTTGTGAGGGAAGAAAGGTGCGCATCCAGTTTCAGTCTTTTACATATGGACATGCAATTCTCCCAGCACAATTTATTGAATAGGGAGTCTTTCCCCCAGTGAACACTCTTATTTGATTTACCGAAGATTAGACAGCTATAAGTTGTTGGTTTCATTTCCAGATTTTCTATACGATTCCAGGTATCTATGTCTCTTTTTGTGTCAGTACAGTGCTATCTTGACCACTACAGCCTAAAGTCTGGTATGGACATACCCCTGGCTTTATTTTTATTACTAAGAACTGCCTTAGCTATACGGGCTTTTTTTCTGGTTCCATACAAAACACAGAATCATTTTTTCCAGGTCTTGAAAGTAGGATGTTGGTATTTCAATAGAGATGGCGTTGAATCGGTAAATTGCTCTAGGAAGTATTGACGTTTTAAAAACGTTGATTCTTCCCAGCCATGAGCATTGTTTGTTCCTCCATTTATTAAAGTCCTCTACTATTTCCTTTCTTAAGGTTTCATAATTTTCTTTATACAGTTCTTTTGTTTGGTATATTCCTAAGTATTTCTTGTGTTAGGTATATTCCTAAGTGTTTCATTTTCTTTGGGGCTATGGTGAAGGGAGTTGTGTCCATGATTAACCTCTCGTCTTGACTTTTTTTGTTATATACAAAGGCAACTGACTTATGGACATTGATTTTATATCCTGAGACATTACTGAATTTTTTGATGACTTCCAGGAGTCTAGTAGTTGAGTCTTTGGGGTTCTCTAAGTGTAAGATCATATCATCAGCAAAAAGGGAAAGTTTGACCTCCTCTGCAAACATCTGGATGCCCTTTATTTTCTTGTCTTGTCTAATTGTATTGGCTTGAACTTCCAGCACTATGTTGAATAGCAATGGTGACAGAGGAAAACTTTGTCTGGTTCCAGTTCTAAGAGAAAAGCTTTTAGTTTTACTCCATTCAGTAAAATATTGGCTGTGGGTTTGTCATAGATAGCCTCTATTAGTTTAAGAAATGTGCCACCTATACCTATGCTCCTCAGTGTTCTAATTAGAAAAGGATACTGGGTTTTATCATATGCTTTTTCTGCGTCTATTGAGAGGCTCATATAGTCCTTGGTTCTGCTTCTGTTGATATGGTGAATAATGTTGATGGACTTTCGAATATTAAACCAACCCTGCATCCCTGGGATGAAATCTACTTGATCATGATGTATAACTTTTTGTAGATAAGCTGTAATCTATTGGCCAAGATTTTGTTGAGAATTTTTGCATGAATATTTATTAGCGAAAGTGGTCTGAAATTCTCCTTTTTAGTTGGATCTTTACCTGGTTTTGGTATCAGGGTGATATTTGCTTCATAGAACATATTGGGGAAGATCCCTTCCTCCTTTATTTTTTGGACCTTATCCTCCTTTTGCCTTCTTACTGCCTCCTTTGCTTCAAATTACCTTGTCTCAGAGTGTAGGTCTTGAAATGGTTACAGCCTAAGCAAAGCCAAACTCTTCAAGGTGGCCAACTAAAACAGAAGTCCTTGATCTTAATGACAATATGTTGCACCAGGTGACACTGTGGTTCTTTTAGGAGACAGAGAGCACAGCCAGCAACCTCTATGATCCTTATTCCTTACTTAGTTGCCTACAGTAATTGCCTGATTTTTTTCTTCAGCATTCAGACCCTGCCTGGTTGGGATCTTAAAGCTCACAAGAATCCTTCAGGGCATGTCTCACAGGGCACTCTGACACCAGTTTCAGTAGGATGTGGGAGTCCCTCACCCTATTCCAAGAGTGGAGTTCTGATCACAGCAGGAGGAATTGAGATGACCATGCTTTAGGCCCCTGCTAAGACCTTCTCCCAACCTTCCCACAATTGAAGTTCCTTGGCCTCCAAGACCTTCTTAGTATGGCTGCCTTGCCAGCCACCAAACTGATGGCAAATCCACTCCAACCAGCATTCAAATCTGGTTGCTATATACTGTTTGAGTCTGCCCATTCTTCCTGCTTTCCACCCAATGTGCAGCTTCATCCAACAACTGAAAGTTCTAGAAAGGCTTCCTCCCAACCCAGCTCTCTGTTTGGGGCCAGCCAAACACAAGTGATTAACAATCACTTAGCTAATTCATCAGATTTCCACCACTCCAGATCATTTGCTGCATTCAGCTCACCACCTCCTGTGGTGCTCCCTGAGCTATGACTATCTGGGTACAGTCCCTGTAGCAGATATAGCTGGATTCTTTCATTTTCCCCAGGCATTATAGAAGAGCTCAGTTGAACAATCCTTCTGGTCCACATCTTGCTCTCCCTTTTTTTTAAAACAACATGCATTTCACAACTATAATTTCCTTCTTTTGTCTTATGATAATAAAAACATATTATATGGAATTGATTTATTTTAATTTTATGGGTACATTTATGCAAAATAAGCATTATTCAGCCCCAAATATTAAAACTTATATGTAATTTACTTTCCTGAATTTTTGATTTCACACAAATTAATATGCTAATCTTTACATGTACATGTGTGTATAAGTAGCATGTTTTGTGTTTGTAGTATTTTGTGTTATAGTATCGTTTATGTATTCATGTTAACACAAATAAAGTTAATAGATTTCTTTAAGCAAACTAAATAATGTCATGTAATATGAGAATAAAATTTCACTGTGTCTTTAAAACTCCAAAGTTTTTGAAAATTAGTATAATATTTTTAGCTAGTGATGGAAAAATTTCCAGATGGTAAAAAATGTGAATGATAAAAATAGGCAAATTGAAATTAGAACTGTGATGGATTAATTTCCTCTTGGTTGTCCTTATGTTGTTTATATTCTTGCCAAATACACGAGCCAATAGACTCAAAAACTACAGAAAATAAAGAAAATGAAAGGAAAATTTCTAAAGTAGTTTTAATAATGTTAGCAATTTGAAAATCAAAATAACTGTCCCTAAAAAATAAAAAACCTTGTTTCTCTTTCTGTTAATTTTTCAAAATGTATGTCTTAAATTTTAAAAGTCCTTTCTTTCACATGCTTTTGGATGTATGTGCATATCAAATGATTACTAGAAATAATGTAGCCGAAGGTGGAGATTTGCTTGCCTGGAAAATGAAGCTTTTTCTGAGTTGTATATGAACAATCAAAACATCCCCAATTAAAATAGGCCTACTATTTTTTTTTCTTGACAAGTAAGAATAGTTTATGAAAAGCTCATGAAATAAAGTAACAGAGTATCAAGATAAGCATAAATGTCCCAGAAAGGGTGTTAATTTTTCCATTATCTTTTTATGTCTAATATGTAGCATTAATTTCTATCAATAATTATAAGCCTCCATAATGGCTCACAAAAAGGACTATTGTTCTCAAGCAATGTTCTTGGGTTCAATGTTCAAAAGCAACAGTGAGAACTAACTTTTATTCCCCTCATGAAGGGGTTTGGGTTCACCAGAAGAGGGGGTCTTGGTGTGAGTAATGAAGCTTGACACATAGTCTGTGTTGGGGGACTTAAGAACTCTGAGAGAAGCCCTCTCAAGTAAACCTTGAGTCTGAATCTATTAATACGAATCAGGACAAAGTAGACAAAAGCTGCTTTTCCAACCTTAGCACTGATAAGGGAGGAGGGAGAGAAGATCTGATAGAATATCTCCACTTTTGTTTTTGCAAAACTGCAGACCTTAAGCACAACCTCTGCCTCTAGCATCAAGAGACCTTTGGAATCTAGAGAATTATTACTATAATTATTATTGCCACATCTCACATATACATTTTCTCTTAGAGGCCACTTTTCTGATCTCCTGCACATATACAACTCTCATGCCATTCCTGTGATTCTCTAGGTCTCTTTAGCAAGAAACGTATTTTATGCTAAGGATCAGGGCTCAGTTTCCCCCACACCCTCAACCAGCCACAACTGGCTCTTTTGATGGATATGTGATTGTTGACCACCTTTGGGAAAAGCTTTGGCATGTGCTGAACCCTTTCACCCTTGAGAAAATAACATTAAGTATCACACTGACCACATGTGCAATGCAACATAAATTAATGGTAATGTTCCTGAGTGGGATGTTTGGATGTCTTATGCCTTCAGTCTGCTAAAGTAATCTGTTCTTTACTTTTAATATGTGTTACCAGGAATTAATCATTCTATTCCAATATTTCCCAAACATGTTTCTCATATATATCAAGTCTAAGGCTTCTGTGGCTAAATATCTCTGAGAAATATTGGGATAAACACATTAACTCCACGTGTTTGGCATAGACATCCTCAAATACATTAACATGCTAATGAGCACCTTTGGTCTGCAGGAGGCCACGATTGCATGTGGTGGTGCCAGCATAGAAGTATAAATCACACATCAGCTGGACTCCCCTTATCCTTCAATTTCTAGGTAACATTGCTAAAAATCTGATCTCCTGTTCTTTGGATTTTGAAAGTTTAATGCCTACTGCCAAATTCTTACAAATTTCATGGCAAATTTGAGGCAAGTTGAAGATGTAATAATGACAAGTTTTGGGATCCAGAAGCTTATTTAATTTTGTTAGCACCATTTAGGAAAAAGTAATAAAGTGTTACTAATACACAATAAGACATATAATTTAATATTTACTTACAAGGAAAAATGCATATTTTAAGTGAGGAAAAATTCCACAAACATTACAACATGCAGAAAAATATTCGTGTTCATTATCTGAGGCAGAATCATTATACATTTCTTATAATTTTTAGCAGTATACTCTTTGTTAGTTTCTTTATATGACAATAATTTTGCAATAAATTTTCTGCAGCGAAAACAGATGTCAGTTTCCTGGCATGGTTGATTAAAGTTTGAGTTTGTTTTTAACTTTTGAAAATTTAAAAAGTTACTTTCAATTTAATAAATTGTTCTGGATGATGCCAAGTCCATTTCTCGGTTACTATCAAATATGGAGAATCTTCTACCAACTTTCTTCTGTGTATGCACTGTACTGTTTCTAAGTGTTTGGGGTGTGCTTAAGCATTGAGCAGAGTTAACCAGTCCTTGAATTAGTGATGCCCACCCACTAGCCATTCTGTTCCCAGTGTCTCTGTTAAAATGAGTATTATTTTTATGTATGTTATCTTTATTTATCAATATTTTGTGTTAATTTGATATTTCAATGTGTTTATCATGACTCACAACTCTCCCTATGTGTTCTATCACTATTCACTACCTAATTTGGCTAAGATTTAACTTAACTTTGGCTATCAAAATTGCTATCCAGTATCTGACTAATGGATTGTTTTTTGAATTTATTAATACAAATGGCTTTCATTAGCAACTTTTAGGAGAAAAAACCCACCTTTAAAGAATTACAAAGGTATAAAATGTTTCTTCAACCTCAAGCAGAGAGAAAGAGATGACTGTGCCATTGGGGTTACAAATTGAGACCAGAGAATCTGTACTGACAAGATGTCAAATTGGAAGTTGTGATTCTTGTGTAAGTGAATCAATATTTATTATTTTAAGAATAATATAAAAACATAAACTAAACATTCTCATCGGCTTTCTGTAGTGATTAAGAATACACTTTCAAAATAAATTGTTTTTCCCTGAATCCTGAGGTTTTAAGATTTATTTTTAAGGCTCAAGAGCATGATCTTTAATATCAAATGATCTCACTTATTAATTGGTTACCTTGTGTAATAATTTTCAAATTGGACTCTCTTATTGATGAAGGCACAAGCATTGGCTGCTTTGGTTCTTAGTAAATGAATTTTTTTGTGTGTGTGTGGAGACTGAGTCTCACTCTATAGCACTCAGTGGAGTGCTGTGGAGTCACAGCTCACAGCAACCTCCAGCTCTTGGGCTCAAGCAATTCTCTTGCCTCAGCCTCCCAAGTAGCTGGGACTATAGGCTCCCGCCACAGTGCCCAGCTAATTTTTGATGCAGTTCGGCCAGGGCCGGGTTTGAACCTGCAGCCCTCAGTATATGGGGTCAGCGCCCTACTCACTGAGCCACAGGCGAATTTTTAAAATTATATTTTCTATTTTCTTACTTTCTGTTTGTATATAAAGAAGAATAAATGATGGATTCCTTATTTTAAAGCAAAATATATGAGAGTGTATTCTATTAACATTTATAGATTTTATTTTGTTAATGCAGCACTGTAATTTTTAAGGTAATAGTTTATATTTAATGTTTTTGTTGATATTAGGCTGGCAGTAGCTCATGCCTGTAATTGTAGTTCTCTGGGAGGCCAAGGTGGGTGGATTGCTTGAGCTCAGGAGTTCAAGATCAATCTGAACAAGAACGAGACACTATCTCTATTAAAAGTAGAAATAGCATTGTGGTGGGTATCTGTAGTCCCAGCTACTCAGGAGGCTGAGGCAAGAGAATCACTTGAACCTCAAAAGTTTGAGGTTGCTGTGAGCTATGACACCATGACACTCTATCCGGGGGTACCGAGCAAGACTCAGTATTTTTTAAAAAATGGTTCTGTTGATATCTGCACACGATACAAATGAGATTGTTCTGTATTTTTATTTTTTATGTTTTTTATTTTCAGAACTGAAGGACCATATAGACATGCCAATGAACTTCATATTTACATCTTTGGGATATAAGAAGAATCTATAATACCCAAAGAAAACCTAAATAGTCTAGGGAAAACATTCAAACTCTGCAGGACAGTGACCCCAGTGAAAAAATGAAATGTTTGTCTTATCAACATTATAATGAAACGATGTTATTTAAAGATCTTCTGTACTCTTGATAGCCGTAACAGTATCATCCAAAGTTGAAGACAATAGACACAACGAAACAGAGTGCATTGTTCAAATAGTTATTGTTATCGGTCTTAACTTGGTATGTAAAACATCCTAACTATACCAAATTTTGCCATGTATCATGTGTTCCTGTGTATAATGTGCACCCACATTTTTGGCCTAAACTTTCAGGAAACACCCCTCAAGAAGGTGGGTGGCTTCAACTGGGAGAAACACAGCTAGGGAAGGAACACAGCTGGGGAAGGCTACTGCTCCCCTAGTAAGGTGCAGACTACACAAGTCTCCCACGGCCACCGCTCTGCCAGGAGCTCTTCCCTCCCTGCCACGTTAGGGGCTGTGTCTGAGGTAGCTTGTGTGTGGCTAGTGGGACAGGAGCTTCTGAGGCCACTCGGCCCATGGGAAGCCAGGTGGGTTTCTGGTAACTGTACGGGGGTCCTGGTCCCTTCCATGTGTCCAGGCCTTTTGGTGTTGGTTCACCTTGCCAGCCACTACTACCTCGTTCCCTGAGTGCGGTGTTCAGTAGAGGCCGCCCCAGCCTACTCGCACTAGATCCTGGGTTCTTCTGGACTAGAATACCGTGCCCCCTGGAAGGAGGATACAGTGGTTCTCAGGAGGGGCCCACTGGGCTCCTCAACTCCCAGGCCACACTACCCATTCATTATGCACACTCTCATTGTCCCTCAAAAATTCGGCCAGAAATGTGCAGTATACATGGCAACAGAAGTGAATAAGAAGACACATTTTCAAGACCATGAGGTGTTAAAAATTTGAATCTTAAAAAAAATGCCAGGGATGGAAATGAACAAATAAACTGCCATAATAATTATTTTTATCAATGCTAGTCATTGCAGTGAAGGTTTTGTTCAAATATAGAAAGTGTGTGGGAGGTTATAAAAAAAAAAGTTTCACTAAGCCTGAAGGCTGTGTAGAATCTGTGAAAATTACAGCAATTTACTAATATGAAGAAGAAGGAAGAAGAGAACAACAATTTTGTCTTCCAAAAGGGCACGAAAATATCAGTGGTAGTTTGAAGACATTGCCCATGGTTTATACCATGACACAAGCACAATTTCAGAAATAAAACAGACCCAGATTTATAAGAAAAAATGTATGCCCATGGGTTGTTGATTGACATGGAAAGGATTTATTGACTCTTTGGAAATGAGAATTTTTAAAAGTTGATTTTCCAGTAAGATTAAAATTGCACAACACCTCCCGTCTAAATAACTTCTGCAACTTGATTAGCAGCGTATACAGTATTTTACTTACAAAAAAATCTAAAACTTCAGACTAACTATAAGAAAACATCCAATTAAATTTTACAAAATTCCTAAAACGTGCTCTTCAATACTGTCAAGGTCATAAGAAACAAAAAAACCCTAAAGAACTGTGATAGATTGGTGGAGACAAAGGACATATTATGCCGAACTGCAATGTGTTACCCCGAATTGGATCTTAGGACAGGAAGAGATCATTAGTGAAAAAACTGACAAAATCCAATCTAATCCATAGTTCAATTAATACTAAATTACTAATACTAAAAATAGTAGTATTTTACTAAAATGTTTAGTCATTTTTACTAAAATATATTAGTAGAATTAAGCAATGTTAATTTCTTAGTTTTGACAGTTTTATAACACACTAACACTATGGAAAGCTACATGAAAGGCATACAGAAAATCTCTATACTATCCTTGCAACTTTTCTGTAGATTTGAAGTTATTCCAAAATAAAAAATTTCCTAAATTGTTATAACCCCGTAATAAATTTAGTGGTTCTCTATGTAACATATTTCTAGTGCCCTTTTTCCTTCAAGACTAGGTCATATTGTATTGGTTTCATGATTCAGACATTTTATTTACAATATTGTCACTATTAACGCTCACATGAGGTGTGGTGAGCAGGCTGTGAGGCAGCAGGGCCCCCACAGCCTAGGGAGCATTCAGGGAATGAACACCCCGATGCTTCTCCTCCTTTCCCAAAACAACCATATTCCTTTCTTCATGCTCCTTCTGCCAGAGTCACTCTTTCTTTGTCTAGTTAATTTTTAGGAACTATGCAGAAATCCTTGTGATCTTTCCCTTGTTACTTCTTATCATATGTTAATGAAGGTAACTCAAAACCATTAACAGGATGATTTTCCCTTGTTATTTACATTTTCCAATCACACTGTAAGATCAAAGATATGTCTTTAATCTATGCTACTTCTCCTTGGACAACCCTGTCAAGATACTATAAAATAAAACTGATTTTGTGCTTTGGTGCTGGCTGCAGCCATCAGTTCAGTCAGACCTCTCCATCTCATCTTTCATCTTCTCTTGTGTTTTAATTCCTCAATCCCCACCGCTTCCACTCTGGTTGGTTCCCCTTCCACATGAAGGTTCACGAAAATGAGGGTTACCCCATTTAGGCGGTGCCTGTGGCTCAAAGGAGTAGGGGGCTGGCCCCATATGCTGGAGGTGGCAGGTTCAAACCCAGACCTGGCCAAAAACTGCAAAAAATATATATATATACACACACACACAAACACACACAGAAACACACATATATCATGTATTCTGGATGTCAAAAGTGAATAACATTTGTGCACAGAAATAGTAAGTTTGATTAATAGAAGTCCAACTTGCATTTAACTGATGTTATAAACAAAAGAAAAGATTCTCAATCGTTTACAAAGTTTAAAATTTATGAAGATAATAATTATTATTATGCAACAATAATAAATGACACTACATTCAGAATACTACATTATTCTAAATCATTTTATTTACTAATTTATTTAACAAATATTTAATGAGTTTCCATAATGCGCCTCACACTGCTCTAGGCACTACAGATACAATGATAGACTGAAAAAAAAAAAATACCCACTGCTGTAGAACTTACATGCTAGTCAGGGAGACAGGTAGTGAGATAGCGATAAATACAATTTGGCAAAATCAATTAAGGGAGAGGGTAGAGGTAGCTTTCCAATGAAGGTGATATTTGAATAGTCATGAGTGAAGTGAGGAAACAAAACACAGGACATTTTAGGAAAAAACATTTCAAGTATAGAAATGAGCAACTCAAAAAAATTATGAAAACAACAATACTTATCTTGATCTATAGTTTAAAAGAATGAATCACTGATTAAAATAGAATTTTAAAGGTTAGTATCAAAATAACTAATTATAAAAAATATTTGCAAATAACTCCAAGGAGTGAGATGATTACTTAGGCAGTTGGTTTCTTGGTTTCTTATTTCACTATAAGCCCTTCTGAAATATTGCATGCTTTGTTATGTGCCTATATGACTTTGCTAAAATTAAAATATTTTATCTAAACCTTTACTCAATACTACCATACTTTTTATTTATTATAATTATTGAACATTATATCAATTATATTATCGATTATTATATAATCTTATCAAATTTATACTTACTGGGAATGAGGATATGTCTACTTAAAGCAAGAAGTTTTTAAATGTGTTAAAAATCCTCACTATCAATATTTCAGGGATATATATATATATATATATATATATTTTTTTTTTTTTTAGACAGAGCCTCAAGCTGTCACTCTGGACAGAGTGCCAGTGGCATCACAGATCACAGCAACCTCCAATTCCTGGGCTCAAGCGAGTCTCCTGCCTCTGCCTCCCAAGTAGCTGGGACTACAGGCGCCTGCCACAACGCCCAGCCATTTTTTGGTTGCAGCCGTCATTGTTGTTTGGCAGGCCTGGGCTGGATTCGAACCTGCCAGCTCAGGTGTATGTGGTTAGCACCTTAGCCCGTTGAGCCACAGGCGCCAAACCGATATATATGTTTTTATTCCATTCTTTCTTTTCCTCTTTTTTCACTCTTTTCTTTTTCAATCAAGAATATGCCCAGTACCTACATTTACCATTCACTTGTTCTTTAATTCTACTTAGTCTCCCTTCCCTTCAAAAGTCTTAAATAATTTGTAAATTTCTTACTGAAATCCTCAGTCTTCATCAGAATCAACAGACACTAACCGTAACTTTAATTCTCAAACATACTGCCTGGCTAAGAGTTTAAGAAAAGTTCTGAACATATTGTGACTATATCAAAATGCATATATTCTTTCCTCTGTGTCAGTATTTTATAGAAGTCTCTTCAAGAGTTTCAGGGGAGAACAGTTTGTAATCGCCCCTGGGAAAGGACAGGAAATATGATAATAAGTTTTAAATATATTTAGCATGAAAATTCTCTGTGAGTTGCACATGTACTATTTCCTATGTAATGTTTTTGAAAATAGTACTTGGGAGAAATTTGTCATAGGCAATCGAAATTAATGTGCCATATTGTCATGAATAAATACTAAACTCCTTAGAGTTAGTGCTTATTGTTGTGATTCTGAATCAAAGATATTATCAAACTTCTTGCAGTGCAAGTTTGCTATTATCTTTCTTAAAAACTGGGAGCACATCTTTTATAGTTCCTTCAGATATTAACTGAAAGCAATGTGTTGAATTATCTGATTTTTTTTCAATAATTTGTCTATATGATTAAGTTAGATTATGTAAGCAAAAGAGCAAATAAAGATAAATAACTTTTCATTAATCAAGAATTGAAGGGTTAGGTAGAGTTCCCTTATATTTGTAAAATTTTTAATATCTCTTAAAACAGTCTCTTAATTAATCCTTTCTCTTTCCTAAAGTGTGTGATTATTGCTACATATTTATTTTCAGATATTCATGATTAAACTTAATGCCTTTAATTAGTTAAATCCACATTAGCTTTTGTTAATTGTTGGTAATTTAGAATAAAATAAATAAGAAGGAAACTGGATAATAATTGGCAAGCTATCATCACAGAAAACATTCAGTCATATTAAAAGAAATCTTTAAGCTATTTGTTGCAAAATGAAATTTTTTATTTTTTATTTATTTATTTATTTATTTATTTATTTATTTTGCAGGGTCTTTTTTTTTTTTTGAGACAGAGCCTCAAGCTGTCACCCTGCATAGAGTGTGTGGCATCACAGCTCACAGCAACCTCCAATTCCTGAGCTCAAGCGAATCTCCTGCCTCCACCTCCCAAGTAGCTGGGACTACAGGTGCCCACCACAACACCCGGCCATTTTTTGATTGCAGTCGTCATTGTTGTTTGGTGGGCCTGGGCTGGCTTCGAACTTGCCAGCTCAGGTGTACGTGGCTGGCACCTTAGCTCATTGAGCCACAGGCGCCGAGCCTGTAGTTTTTTTTTTGACTGGGGCTGGATTTGAACCCTCCACCTCTGGTATATGGGGCCAGCGCCCTACTCCTTTGAGCCACAGGCACCGCCCTAAAATATTTTTAAAATTGGTCTTCGAAAAAGCATGTTCACATCTAGTAAAAACTATTGAAGATTAGTATGTATACTACATATCTTTCTTAAACACATAAAATTTAAATATACAGCTATTTCAGAGATGCCATGAGGATGTGTTTGGATAAGCTTTAGAATGGAAGGTTTGACATTTTAAAGGAAACCAGGACAAAAAGTATCTTATGCTTGCCAAGGGTATATACGCTGGAATTGCATAAAGGGTTTTAGGAAGAATTTGACTAATCATATATGTAAAAGCTGAAATTAAATATAAGTTTTTAGGAAGAATCTGACTTATCAGATTCCAGAGCTTTCTAGGGTGAAGAAAAAAATAAAGACTTATCTATGTTGATAATAAGATATCATCTTAAGATATGTATAATAGCAAAATAATTGTTTCTCTTATAAAAAGGTTAATTCTACTTTCTTTACAAATATTTATTATTTCTCTAATATGAATTAACATGCAAATGTACCTTTCTTTAAAATTATGATAGGTAACAACACTCCTAAGATTGAGCTCACTTCAACTGGCTCTTCCTATCCATGAATATCAGAAATCTAAATTGTACCAGAGATAATATAGAACTTGTAATTTTCTAGCCACTTTTCCGTGGAGAATTTTTCTATATGCAAATTATGCCCCAATAAAACTGACTTCAAAAAAAAAAAAAACATGAGCACTATGTCATGTGTATACATAGATTTAAAGAAAATATGAGAGGGTGGTGTCTGTGGCTCAAAGGAGTAAGGCACCAGCCCCATATGCTGGAGGTGGCCGGTTCAAACCTAACCCCAGCTAAAAACTGCAAAAAAAACAAAAAAAAGAAAATATGAGAAAACATTTAGACATAAATAATAAGTAAGTCAACATTTTGACACCTCTTTTTACATATATCATTCATACAAAAAAGCAGGCGGTGGGCAGAGAAGAAAATATTATTTCATATTTGTATGGAAAGATAAGTGAAACTCAGAAGTATTAAAACTCTGACCTTATGGATCACAGCCAGGAGCTGCAGAATATGATCAACCCTGGTCTCATAAATGTTCTAGGACCCTTTCAAGAATGGCTTCTGTCCCCTATCCTCTTCACACAAACTGGCAAAATATAGCAAAAAGTTCCAGTTCTAAAAACGGATAAACCATAGAAACTCAACTAACAGGCCTGACACCATCTGCTTACATAGCCTTCAAATCAGCGATTCTCAACCGGGTGCTGCTGCACACTGGTGTGCTGTGAGAGGATCATAGGTGCGCCAAGAACATTTTTAAGATCATTAATTAAATTATTTTCAAATGAAGGTCAAAGTACAGTAAGGATATTCCTCTTTTTTTCTTTTTCTTTTAAGCAACATGATTTACGTGTGCCACAGAAATTTAACTATAGGTTCAAGTGTGCTGTGAGATAAAAAGGATTGAAAGGCACTCCTCTAATCTTAATTTTTCACTTATGAAAGTGGGGATAACAAATCTCATGGGAATTTGCATAATGAGGGGAAAATGATATGGTACACATAGTACTCCCAGGCAACAAATGGCACACAAGTGACCCTCAACAGACGTTAGCCCCATGCTGCCCCTACTGTCTCTCTCCTACTACGAGTCTCAAATTGGGTCATCCCTATAGATGGAAAATAGACTTGCAGAGTACAAAATGGATCCTTCGGAGACAATTACCCTTCTGGAAGCTTCAATTTTACTCATAGTTTTAGAGAGATACTAAATAATCTAAATGATCAGTAATTATGCTTATGTTAAAGTAAACTCAGACAAATAAGGAAATAAAAAACTTAAAGCGCACAATAAACTTTTAAGCTTTCAATGAAATTCTATTCTTGTTGGTCACTTTGAGCAATACAAGTGTTTGCTCGCTCATACCATGATTGGAATTTTGGTGGAAAGCTTTAAGAAGAAACCAAGAGAAAGATTGTAAGCATATTTTATCTAACCACATTGGCAATATCACTCAATGCTTATGCTTATCCCAAGTCCCAGGCTATGTCTAATGGAAATGTACAAATACCTTCACCAAAAAATATGGAGTTGTCTGTCTGTAGCAGTGTTTTTTACTTTATCTCTAAACTTGAAACCTTTCAAAATTCTCACAAGAGTACAACTGAAATTGTGGTGTATCAATACAAGAAAGACAATGCAGAGATAAGAATCAATGATCTAGAACTCTATGCAATACGAGAGTGAATTTCACAAGCAACATTAAATGACAATGGCTAGACACAAAAGACTGCACACAGTGTGACTCAGCTTGTATAAAAATAAAAAAACAAGCAAAACTACTCCATAACAATAAAACTCAGGGTAATGGCTCAGGGGAGGGAGTGATGAGAACAGGGTGTACGGTGGTTCTAGATGCTGGGAATGTTCTTGTTTCCTGATTTGTTGCTACTACATGAGATAATCAGTTTGGGGAAATTCCTTGAAATGCACTCTTACTATAAGTGTACTTTTCTGCCTTCAAACTATAGTTTAACAAAAAGTTGTTTTTCTTTAATTGCAAGGAAATACAAAGGACTTACCATTAAATTTCATAGATTATTTTTCCCATTATGTTTGGAGATTGTGGCTGAGAATAGTCCTAATTTTTATGAAGATGAATAAACAACCTTAATGTGCAGAGAATCTCTAATACTAAAACATATATGAATTCGGGGTGGCGCCTGTGGCTCAAAGGAGTAGGGCACCGGCCCCACATACTGGAGGTGGTGGGTTCAAACCTGGCCCAGAGAAAAACTGCAGAAAAAAAAATATATATATATATGTGTGTATATATATATATATATATGTGTGTGTGTGTGTGTGTGTGTGTGTGTGTGTGTGTGTGTGTGTGTGTGTGTGAATTCGGAATTCTGGAGTTCTGTACCAGGAGTATGAATGTATTCAAAACAATTTTGATGTATCTGTGGAAAAACAAACACTTTCAGTGCTAATTTAATACTATGTTGCTGTTTACTTTTAGAAAAGTGACTTCATTATATCCTCTGGTAATAAATAATTTTACAAAAATATATATTTAATAAATTTAAAAGGATGTGTTTCAAAACTCTGCTTTGTGTTTGTCTACATGACATCCTCTCTCACCACACTAGAAAGAACTTCAAGAAAAGGGGGTTTAGCTACCCACTTTTCCTTCCTTAAGGTATCACATGGAGAAGAAACAATTAAAACATTCAAACATTAATACATAATCCAGTTTTTAAATGTTGTTCTTCTAGGATTGCAGAGAACCACACAATTAATTTATTAGTTCTACCTTACTGTCACTCGTAATAATCTCTGGAGTTGGAGACACTAGGCATTACTCCAGAGAGTATGGGAACGAACATACGCATTTTGGCAGCATTTGCTACCCTGATAATGTACTTTTTATGAGATTGCCATTGCCCAAGCATTAAAAGACATCCTGCTCTGCAGTTCTCTTTAGAAAAAAATCAATAATATCCCTTCTTAGTAAAAGGCATCTGGTTGAAAAGCATGGGGTTTTACTGAATTTTACTGAATGAGACTTATTAAATTTTGTTTTCTTGATGGAAAAGAAAATGTAAATGCTGAACGCCAAACACTGTGGAAAATAATCTATCAAGGAACAACAACAACAAAAAAATACCACATTTCATTCGCAAAATGGGAATGGAAATTGACTGTTTGGGCTCATTTTTGAAATATAAAGTATAAAGTTTAGAATTTGGACAGTAAAGGAATAGAGAAAAATACTTGAATTTTACTATTTTAAAAATGAAAATTACCCTGAAATTTTGATAAAGTTTATTTTTTCTTTTATTTCGAAGTATCAAGAAGGGGCTATTCAAACACTGACCTTATACTGAAATCCGTGCTATGTGTACGTCTTCAACATGCTGCTGGCTGATATCTTTTATTTTTTTTTTCAATCCTGGAAATATGCTTTCTTTTTTTTTGCAGTTTTTGGACGGGGGCTGGGTTTGAACCCGCCACCTCTGGCATATGGGGCTAGCACCCTACTCCTTTGAGACACAGGAGCCACCCTGGAAATATGCTTTCTAATATTTGAATTTTTCACTTGTCTTAATTTATCCAACAAAAACTATGATTCGATTAGAATAAAAGAGACTACAAAAGGAAACATTACCACATCATATTTTTAATTTATTAGAAAGAGCCGCCATCGCATAGTTTATGATTTTGCTTGCACTTGTAAAGTGGAGAGTGTCACAAACTTAAGTCTTTTTAGCATAAAGCTGTCTCCCCTGCCTTGTCATCACCAAAGCTTCACTCTGCATTCCCATCATATTCTGGACTTGTATTTGGTTGCCTACCAATAGAGTTAGATTGTGAGGCTCTTGAAGAGAGGTCATCTATCTCATGTTTTCATTTTCTCCACCACCCACTGGGTGCTTTATAAATATTTTAAGAGTATAAAAGAATGAATGAGTAAAAAAAAGCTGACTGAAACACGTCTCAAGTCTTGGTGTTTCTCTTCTCTGCCTCTGCTACTGACAGTTGGAGAGCACAGTGCTGCCTGGAGTCCATTCCTGACCCTTGCTCTGCTTCCCTTTTGCCATTCAAGGCAGGCCTGTGTCTGCAGAAGTCATGTGAAAAGGTACACATGGAAAGGGAGCATTTGCTCCTGAAGCCTCCGGTTAGCTGGCTTCTACACACAGCCGGTCACTGTGTTATTGGCAGTTACATTTTGATGCATTTCTTATCTCCTTTGCTTTTCCACCTAACACCAAAGTTATTTGATTTTAAATGCTATTTAATACTAGTACCGCTCAGTGAAACTTCTGGTGAAACAAACAAAAGTTGAGGCAGCATTTCAATGGTAATAAATATACTAGAGAGTCATAAATTCCATTAAAGGGCCGCTCAAGACCTAACGATATAGTAGTAATTTGCATTTATTGACCACTTACTATGTGCCAGATATTTTAATACTCATTTTACACTTAATCCTTCTCAATTTTTGAAATAGGCATTATTACCTTTTACAGATAAGGAAGCAGTTACATAGTTAGCCTTCAAAATAGGCTTATGTGGTATCAAAAGAACAAATACATAACTCAGAGAATATAAGAAAATATTCATTCTGTATATCTGATAAAAGACTGATAACCAGAATCTATAACAAACTCAAGCAAATTACAAATAAACAACCAAATAACCATATTAAAAACTGGGCAAAAGACATGAACAGAAACTTTTTGAAGGAAGATATACTACTTCTAGGATTGCAGAGAACCACACAGTGGCCAAAAAATTCATTAAAAATACTCAACTTTTTTATGTCTTTTTATATTTTTACTTCTGAATGGCAGAGAATTTCAGGTTTATGGACATCCATAATGCTTTTCCTGCTTTGACTCTCCAAATGTTCTAAACCATTTTTAAGAATAAACTTCTCATTCTTCTCCTAAGATTTTCATTATTTAGTAAGCCAGTATCTTTTCTTAAATTCCTTCTCTCTCTTCCTCCTCTTTGGCATCTTTTCTATTTTTAGGTTCTTCAAAAAGTTATTTTATATCAACATAGAGAGTCACATTTTTTTCTCTCCTTTATATGCCAATGTGTTGTCCTAAGTTTGATAAGACAATGAAAAATAAACTCTTTCTTTATATCTTTGTGCTTTACATTTCTTAATTAAGTAGTATGTTTCAGTGGCAATGGGAATAAGTCATTAAAGGGGGCTGGTTGGGGGTCAATTTGATCTGAAAGTACCAAGGAGAAATAATCATGGCGATGATAGTAAAACTATAGTGCTGACTTGGGAAGGATTACAAAAGTTGTAAAATGTATGGAACAGTGTCTGGAACATATACCTTATCAATAAATATTTCGTATTTATCACGTGTATAGCAATGTCAAGCATTTAGTGTAGCTGCTATATTAAACAAGAGATATTTTTCTTAGCTCCCAACTATTATCAAAACATTTTCCTAGATGCCCCAAGTTGATCCAAGAGAAATGAGAAATGTTTTCATGAGTGAATTATACAATTTGATGAGAAAATTAATGCACATTACCTTGAGGTAAACATGGAGCATACACCTTTTATATGGAGGTAAAAATTCATTTCTACTGACCACTGATTTTATCAGAGTGCTTTAAAATAAAGTAAAACTAAAACAAAAAAAAAGTAGTTGAGAAAATTATGAGTAACAAATGTATAAAACTATTAGGCTAATTTTATTCACCTGCTACACTGGGTGAGGGGTTTAGCACATTCCCAGAACATATACGCATTTCTCATTAGTTTCACTTAAAAATAGGAATATACTACTCAGTAAATAAAACTTGAATGTGTATAAAAGTTGAACTTCACATTTCTTTAACTACACAAATCAAAAAGTGTTCTTGAAAGCATCAAACTGCTTTAAAATAAAGTGTGAGTTCTATTATAAAATGTTAGGTACAAAAAGTGATTTGAAGAAAAAAAATAATTTCAGCAAACATGTAATTTGACCTATGATCTTAAAGAAATGAAAACTAGCCCCCAAATTATTGATTAATCTGTCTTTTCACAAAAGCTAGAAGTTTAATTTCAGACTATACAAAAATTAATTTAAATAAGACATCTAACAAAGAGTTTTTATTTTTTTACTGATTTCTACAATAATGTGTCTCTTTAGGATACCACATTAGAATGCTTTTTGTCCTTCAATTTACAAATGCACATATTTTCAGTTGTTTGTAATAACCTTTCAATGACCATCTAGATAGTCTCACCATTACATATTGGTGCATTGTATTAATAACGTCTTGACGTATGTGGTGGCTTAACTTGGTATTGTTAAAGGTGACCTTTTGATTTGATTGTTTAGCTGACTTTGGTGCTAATAAGATAAAGAACGAGGTGTCTAATGAAGCTTGTGTACGGAAATAATGATAGATGGCTTATCTGGAATTCTACAGACGCAGCACTGCCAAGACTGCGGAGGAGTCTTTGGAACCTAACTAATTTTAGAGAGAGGTTTTATTGATTACACAGAGACAGGGCACATTTTAATCATTTTTACAGCACTGTATTGCCTGAGGTACCAAAATCCATTAAACAAGGATTATAAACTTTGTTTTAAACTGGATCTCAAATTGTTTCTTGATGTATAGTCAACAACAGTTCTGTAATATCAATCACAGTTACTAAGGCATATTAAAATCAACTTGTTTAATTTTAATTGCTCATATGCCTGACCCTCTGAGGTGCAGCTGTTCATAAAGCTAAATTACTTTTCTCCTGGATAGGAGTTTCATTTTAGTTTACATTGAAATCGTTTCTTTCCTTAAGGCCACCAACATGTTCTGGTTTTTACACTTTTACTTTTCATTTCCTCTTCCTATCCTTAAAAATGTACTGTAAATTACTCTTTGTCACTCTCCACATCTTTTAATCTTTCTGGGGGATAAGTGTTTCAATGAAATTACTTGAGTGGAGCATTAAAATTAAACGGAAATGTTTCATGTGGATGTGTTTCTACAGAATAGAAGTAGTTTAAACTAACATACACCTAGAAGCAAAAACATTGAGTTTGTTTAATGGCATGTGAATTTTCTTGTTGTAAATGGATACTTTATTTGTTCGATGTATTATTTAGATGCAGTATAAATATATGTGCTTCTTAAATATTTATTAAAATATGAAAGATTATGAATCAATGCCCTTAGTCTCTACTATTTGAGGCAAAATAGACCTATGGAAATAACTTATCTCATAATTAAGTGACTTCTAAAATAAGATCTGAATGAAAACTTACATTTCCCAGTAAATTATTGTGTGATCAACAGGTTAGCTTATTTCTTTGAGCCTATATTTCCACATTGGCAAAAAAAAAAAAGACAGGGAAATTTGAATCTCTTATGGCAATATATTTAACAGTGTTTCAGAAATTTAAATGTTAAATTTAAATGTATGTCTATATGATATACACAAGACTCAAGTATACATAGCACTAACTACTCAATTTGCCAAAGGGTCAATAAAAACACAAATACCCATGATAAGGAAAGAGGTGAAGGAGAAATGCAGCTCTTAAAATGAACTTCATGAATTTCCAAAGTTATAGATTCAAAATAACTAGATCAACATTTAAAATTCTAGCCTAGCTAGGTTAATAGTTACCTAAAGACCAAAACTGCATTGTCACAAAATATACCCATTGCATGTATACGCTGTCAAACCTAAATTAACTCAATTTTTATTTAACTCTGTGGCTTCAACTCAATAAAAGCGTTTCAAATTTACTCTAGTACTTTGAATTTCAAATGAAATTGAATACCACTCTTGGTGACAGGTTCGTAAACATAAATTCAAAAGGAAAATTGCTAGCATTATTATATTTAGTAATACATAAGTTACCTCATATGTCACTTTTGTTAGTGTCCCATTTACCAAGTCACATGGCCATGCCTACACAGTGTGGGAGAGATCTACTAAAGTATTCACTACTAAGTGAATACTCAGAGGCATAAATGACTTAAGGTCCAGTATGAAATAGTCTGTCCACAAGGCATAATGTACTAATCTTATAACTTTTATATATTCTTAGATAAATAAAATGTTTGCTGTCCACTCAGATCCAACAAAAACCACCTAATGAAAATCATACATTTTTAGCTGCATTGCTGTGGGGCATCACAGCTTTGATTCCCCCATTGCTGTGAGGAATGCAGCTAAAAATGTATGCTTTTCATTAGGTGGTTTTTGTTGTTTATTTTCTATAATCATTCATGACCAAAGAATTATGCTGTTATTTCTTCTTTTATACAACAATGAATATACAATTGCAGCCCAAGTAGTAAGAAAGAATTGAAGAAATCTTTTATTTTTAATATGATGATTAAGAAAAAGTTGGTACATGCTAAGTAGAAATATGTCAGCACTTTACTAAACTTAAAGAAAGTTAAAAATAAAAAAAAATTGTTGAGCACTATAAAGTTTTTTGAATAGGCTTTTGTTTATTTTGTATAAACATATGTGGAAGTAAAAGAAATGTTGAAGTATATGAATATTTTAGGATTCCTTGGATGTAACAACAAAGAATGAGTATGGTAATATAACAAGATATCTTCTTTGTTTTATTTTGTTATTTAAAGACTTTTCCCCCCTTGAGACCTTTGTGCATCAGTTTCAACTTCCCAGCAAGTATTATTCACATAAGATATTATTCTTTTTCCATGTATTTATTAAATGTTACATCTGCATAGATATGTCTTTTTTATAGCTCTGTACTGTTATCTTAAATTTGAGGCTTACTTTCTCTGATATTATGTATTAAACTCTTATCACTTCAGATTACTTTCTCACTTCATTTTAAATCACTCAAGAATAACATTAAGTTACTCTTTCCTAGGACTTTTTGTCCTATTGAGCCAGATAGTGTGCTACAAATAACGTGTCTGAAACAAATAACTTTCTGATAGTGTTGTTGGGAAAGCAAGTTTGTTTACAAATACAATAATCGCTTGGTATCCGTGCGAGATTGGTCCTAAACCACCGTGGATAACAGCATTCACGGATACTCAAGTCCTGCAGCTGGCCGTGCAGAACCCACAGGCACAAAACATCAGTTCTCCATGTATACGAGTTTCACACCATAAAAATTGTGTTTTTACTCCCCATTGGGAATCCATATGGAGGGCCAATTGTATTTGTTTTGTAAATCCACATATAAGTGGGCCTGTACAGATCAAAACTGTTTTTCCAGGGTCAACTGTATCTTAAATATCCAGAGTTGTTTCTCACTGAATTTTTTTTTACTGCATTTAAAGAGACAACTTCAGATGTAGAGCAAGTCTGTCTATACTAAAATCTCCAATGAAGATTAATATGATAAAATATCTAATTAATTTGTTTCACAAATTCATAAGAACAAGGAATATAAAATTCAACTGAAACTATACTAAATACATCTTTTGAATCCAGAAATTAAAAAAAAAGATTTTTCTTTTAAAATACTAATTCTTCAAATTAACAGTATGTCTCAGAACTCCAGGGCATTAGCTAAGTCCAGCCTAACATTGTTGTATGGAGAGTCTCCCACAAAATGGAATTTTGTCCTTCCTTACCCATCCTTAAAGTATGTCAAAGAAGACAGGTCAAGGAAAGATCAACATCATGACACTGTGTTTTAAGAAGACTCTTCTGCATCATACATGAACTATTTATACACATGTATGATTCACAGCTGTGTTTCCTAATCTAGAAAACTAATGCTCATATTTGACTAAGGTCTCAAGGACCAACTTACTCCACTTCTGATTTACACAGTTAGGAAGGTGCAGCTCCAGAATCTTAACTTCAGCTCTCTCCTCTCTCGTCCCGCACATTCTCAAAGACGGTGTCAATCTATTTGCTCAATGGCGGCTATACATCCAAGAAAGAAGAGACTATGTTTTGATTTACTTGAATATCTCCAGCATTTAGCATACTTCTTGGTATACAGCAGGTAGACATTAAATAAATTCAACATATGTATAGTGTTAAATTAAAAAATTGGCTTAAATACTTTGGCCTCCAAACTTTGAAGTCCTGCATAACAAACTCCAGCCTAACTTTGTGTATAAGGGAATTGCATTCTGAATACATTCTTGTAAGAAATAGCTTAGTCTCAGCCAATCACAGCAGGTCCATTTTAACTAATTATAGGAAGCCAACTGATCAGACCATGTTCATTTACAGCAAATGCCTCATTGTGCTGTGCCCAAAGGTGGCCAAACCAAGATGCAACCAATCATACTGTTTCTGTATATTGCTATCTTTTTCTTTCTATAAATACTGTCTGTCAGCGTTGCTGGTTGGAGCTCCCTGAACCTCACCTAGTTTTGAATGTTGCCCCTATCATAACTTCTCTTTGCTCAAATAAACTCTACTAAATCTTACTTGTTTAAATTGTTTCTTTTCACAGTATGGTATTAGAAGTGGCATTCAAAGTAGAACTTTAATAAAGTATTGGGTGACAAAGCATTCACCAGGACCCATTGTTTTCACTGATTTCTTACAGCAACTGTGGTTACGGGTCAATTTTCTCTTTGATTTTAGCTTGGCTAACATGTTTTGAAATCTCTAAATTTAAATGTTATTTATTCAGATTGGATTTGGAAGTCGAGACAGAAACAGTACTTGCCCTTATAAAGAATCCTAAGTTGTCTGATTGAATCAGACATAAACTGGTCTGGGTTTAACAAATAGATAAGGTTGCTTAGAAGACAAAGACCCATGTGTCATCTAGATCCAAAGGATCTAGAATTCCTCTTCCTTTTTACATTATTCATAAGAAATACATAGACCTATAGGAAAGTTTTGAGACAGGCTGTGTCATGTCCATTATTTCTCTTCCAAGAAACACAGTTGACTGCATACTTTCTGATTCACTGTGTATGTTTCAACTTGCTTGACTTACCAGTGTTTCTGGAAGTCAAGTCATTTGTTTCTCTCCATATGGACTTTACATTTCTTGATTTTTGAGTATTTCAAAACTTTCATAATGACTCACAGACCCAGGAGCTGTGCTTTTCTAGAGAAGTGTGTGAACCTCACCAAAGTGACCTTGAGTTGCAGTGGCAAAATTGAGGACACTCTTCAAAAAGCAAATAGGTCCACATCTTTATAAACACATCCATGGAGACCAGGAGGACCTCTTTACAGAGATTTTCTACCAAAACTAGTAAGTCCAAAACCAAAGAACCCGATTCCCTGAGCTACCTATCTTTATTGTGAGAAGTCAGAATATTGGGAAAGCACACCCACTTTTATACCCGCCATCTGATGGACCCATTTCCTTTGTTCTGGACTTTTTTTCCAGTAGGAAAATGCCCCCAAATATGTCACTCCTAGTACAAAGATCAAATATTCTCTCAGAGAGAAAAAAAAGATTATTTCTGTGGTGGGTATTATAAATCAAGTCCAAAAGATTCCTGGATCTGAACTTAATTGAAGCTTGGACCATGTCAGAGAAAAAATATATAATGATTAGTCCTCTCTGTTTTCTCTATTTGATCCTGCTTCTCCCTTAGGGACTACTAAGTCAACGGAACCCTACTCTAAACCCCCACTGACTGATGCTCTGCCAGCTCCGTCCACCACTTCCTTGTCGCAATGATCCTCACTGTTTCCTTACTGGAAAAAAATTAAGACTGAATTTTGTATGCTTGGACTCAGCATTCGAGTCCATGCTGAGTCCAATAATACAAAATTCCTTAAAAACTAGGCTTTTAACTACACCCTTCTTTCTTGGTTTAGGCAAAGGATGGTAGTTAAACCTAAAGTTTCAGTCCTGTGATTCTGACATCCACATCATCTACCCTATCATCTCTAGGAATTGATAAATGTCCCTTTAAAAGGCAAGTTTTTGGAGATGGCTCTTCAGAAAAAGAAAAAGAAAAAAGGTATATATGGGATAGTTGGCAAAAAAAATCTTAAAAGTCATTTCCATAATTTTAGTAAAAAGTTTTGGCCAATTGGGCAGGAAATCTTATTCCATCTTTTAGAAAAAATAATCCAGTTCTATACATTATTTAGTAAACTAGTAAACTTTGTATTCTCATCCATGGCACATGATGAAATGGCTTAAAATGAAAGCCATAAGATCCGTTTCTGTCTATATGCTTATGTATATCTATATGTATTATATATATATATATATATTCTACCTTTACAAGATATTGCCAAAATTAAATCGTATAAAAGCACTATTTCATTGGCGTAAGGTAAAATGAGAGTTTATATGAACTAAGTAATCTCTGATAAAAATAAGAAGAACCCAGGGTGAGCATAGTGGCTCATGTCTACAATCCTGGCAGGAGAATTGCTTGAGGCCAGGGGTTTAAGACCAGGCTGGGCAACAGGCTTTTGGAAGAGACACCATCTCTATAAGAGATTTATATTAAAGTTGTACATTACAGGTGTAATAATGTAAATCTATAATCCCTGCTACTCAGATACTTGAGAGTCTAAAGCAAGAGGACTGACTAAACCCAGGAGGCGAAGGCTAGTGAGCTATGATCATACTACTACACTCCAGCATGGGCAACAGAGTGAGATTCCCATTTCTTAAAAAAAAAAAAGGACCAACCCACGTGGATGTGGTTTTTAAGTTCATGTGAATTAGGTTATCTTTGGTAAATAAGAATATTGTCAATTTGATTAAAACAGCAGTTCTCAACCTATGGGTCACGACCCACAGGAACTATATTAAAGGGCCGTGGTATTAGGAAGGTTGAGAACCCCTGGATTAAAACAAGCATATATTCAAAGTGCTCAGTATTAAATAAAATATAGACACTCAACTTTCATATTTTTATCTCAATTAATGAACTTTATAAAACTAAGTTCAACATGGGAAGAAATGTGTGATTGGAAATGCAATGTCCATTATTCTGTGTATAATAAGCACCTCAAGCATATATTATAATATCACAGTATAGTTATGAATATCATTGTATTCATGGATGAAATTTTGTATTTCTGCTGTATTAGTTATGTCTCCTTTTTCTTTTCTGATTGAACTTATTTGAGTTCTTTCTCTTCTATTTATGGTAAATGTGGCTAGTGGTCTATCAATTTGGTTTATCTTGTCAAAGAACCAACATTTCATTGCATTGATCCTTTGTATTTTTTTGTTTATTTGTTTTGGCTTCTATTTTGGTTAATTCTACCCTGAGCTTTGTTATTTTTTTCTTCTGACAGCTTTGAGTTTGTTTTCTATTTCTAGCTCCTAGAGAGCTAGGTTGTTAGATTAGGTTGTTAAATTGTGAACTTTCTGACTTTTTGATGCAGGCATTGAAACATTAACTTTCTCCTTTTGGCTGTTTTTACTGCATCCCATAGACTTTGAAAGTTTATGGCCCATTTGTCATTCAGTTTGAGGAATCTTTTGATTTCAATTTTAAGTCACCATTGACCCGGGGTCATTCAGTAATGGGTTGCTTAATTTACATATATATATATATATTTATATATCTTTTATAGATTTGAGTGCTTTGCTAATAATTGCCTTCCAGTTTTTTTCCACTGTGATGGGAGAAGATGCATGTATGGTATGCTTTCATGTTTTTGAATTTGTTAAAACTTGTTTGGTGGTCTAAGATATGATCAATTTTGACAAATGTTCTATGTGCTATTGAGAAGAATGTATATTCACCACTTTGGGGGCAGAATGTTCTACAAATGTCTGTTAGGTCCATTTTTCTAAAGTCCTGTTTAAGTCCAGTGATTCTATACTCATTTTCTGCTTCAGTAATCTGTCCAGTTTGGTCAGTAGTCTCCTGAAGTCTCTAACTATTATTATATTCTCTATATTTCATTGTTTAAATCTAGAAGAATTTACTGTATAAAACTGGGAGCTCCTTTGTCAGGTGTATATATGTTTACAATTGTTATGTCTTCTTATTGAATTGCTCTCTTTACTATTACATAATGACCGTCATTGACTTTTTAATACTTTTGTTTTAAAGTTTATTTTATATCATATGGAATTGGCTATGTCTACTCCCTTTTGGTTTCCATTTGCATGGAATTAGTTTTCCATTTCCTTACATTGAGTCTGTGTGAGTTTTTGTGGCTTAGACGTGTTTCCTTTTTTTGTTCTTTTTCTTTTTCTTTCTTTTTTTTTTTTTTGTTTTCAAGGCAGAGTCTCACTATGTTGCCCTCAGTAGAGTGCTATAATGTCACAGCTCACAGCAAACTCAAACTCTTGGGCTTAAGAGCTTCTCTTGCCTCAATCTCCCAAGTAGCTGGGACTATAAGTGCTGGCCACAACACCCAGCTATTTTGTAGTTGTCATTGTTTTTGGCCTAGGCTGGATTCAAACCTACCAGCTCTAGTGTATGTGGCTGGCTCCCTAGCCGCTGAGCTACCGGCGCTGAGCCAGATGTGTTTCTTGAAGATAGCAAATATTTGGGTTGTTTTCCATTCATTCAGCCAGTCTATGTCTTTTAAGTAAAGCATTTAGACCATTAATGAGTGTTAGTATTGGTATGTAAGAGGCTGCTCTGTTCAACATGTTGGATAATATCTTGTTTTGTTTTTCCTTTGTGCCATTGCTTTATTAGAGTTTTGACCTTTAAATTTTGGGTGTTCTTACCTTGGTGGGTGTCTGTTGTACTGTTTCTCATATACTGTAGTTTTGAACATTTCCTATAGGGCAAGTTTAGTAATGACAAATTCCCTCAGTGTTGCTTGCCTGGAAGTCTTTATTTCTCCATCAAATATGGAGTTAAGTAAATTTAGTTAAAATAAATAAACAAAAATTATGTACTTAACTCTTCATGTATTTCCTTTCATGGTGACATGTACTTGTAAAAATAGCCATCAGGAAAATACTTTGATGATGGCTGGCTTCATTTTATGCTACAATATGTCTACTTAAAAATAGTTTCTCAGATCTCTGTGGAGTCATACACTGTGTAGTTTTGCCAAGTTAAATTAAGTGATAGCTATTCATTGAATGTCTATATTTCCAGATAAGATAAAATACTAAAATATTAACTGCTAAACATATGTTTAAGCTTATATACTTTTGATATCATACCCTTATATAGTACAGAGAAACCAAGTATGTTTAGTTCTATTAATAAACATGAAGGAATAATACTTTATTGAGGCACTTAATTTTAGAAATTATGAATTTTAATACACAGAATTCTGATACCTAATTGCTAAGGATTAAAATTTAATTAATATATACTAATTAAACTCAGGAATAATACTAGAAACAACTGCATATGTGGGAAAAGTAAGGCATGTTTTTGGTAAGTAAAGCAATGGCGTAGGGAGGATTTGAGAGGCTTTGTGGGGCTTTTTGATTGTATTTTGTTTCCTTTTCTTTTTCAATAGATTTAGGGAATGCAAATGTTTTTTTGATATATGGATGACTTGTGAAGTGGTGAGATCAGAGCTTTTAGTGGACTCATCCACTGAATAGTATATATTTTATCCAACAGGTAATTTTTAATCCCTCTTTCCCCTTCCCTTCTCCCTCTCTCTTAGTCTCCAAAGTCTATACTACCACTCTGTATGACCATGCATACATGTGGCTTAGCTCCTACTTATGCCAGAAATTGAATAGGAAAACTGAAATAAATATAGTTTTACAGTTTATAGACAAATTTATGGGCCTAATCCCTTTATCATTGGTAGTTTCCAACCAGGCAATGATTCAATAATGAAACATTACTAGTGCTTCCATAAGGGTAAATCCCAATGCACAAAGCATTCCACAAAAAAAAATTTCTGTGTGTCTCTCCAGGATATACATTTATCTGTGGAAGATTTAACAAGATAAGAATGAGCAATTCCATGTCTCAATAAGTGGAAAATAAGGGAACAATGTGAATTAGGGACTCTAACAGTACTAGGGTCACACCATAACGAATTAGAAATTGAACGTGTCTTAATTTTCACTACAGAACAAAAAGAAATTTGCCAGCAGGTTTAATCAATCTAAATGTGAACCTTTTAGTGGAATGTGCCTTTTCTGATTTGCCATACATGTAAATAAAGTTCTGATTAGAAGTTTGTCTCAAGCATTAGTTACTATAGCTGATTTTACTCCCTTGGCTGAATAGGAGAGAGTGTGTGATAGCTAATATTGCCTGCTATACTTGGAAAAATACATGGTGGAGACCCAGTTTCGAACAAAACAATAAACAATCTACTTGGCTAAAACAAGGAGATTTTTCTTCTGTCTCATTTTTTATATATTTGACATAGATTCATTTGATAAGTAAAGTTCATATATTTCAGTATTATCCTCCTGGTAGTTGTCTTTTTTCGGGGAGAGGGGGTAGGGTCTCCCTTTGTTGCCCTCGGTAGAGTGTCCAGGCATCATAGCTCACAGCAACCTCAAACTCTTGGGCTCAAGCAATTCTCTTGCCTCAGCCTCCTGAGTAGCTGGGACTACAGGTGCCCGGCAAAATGCCCAGCTATTTTTAGAGAGAAGGTCTCACTCTTGCTTAGGCTGGTCTCCAATCCATGAGCTCAGGCAATCCACCCGCCTTGGCCTCCCAGAGCGCTAGGTTTACAGGCCTGAGCCACTGCTCCCGGCCCCCCCAAAAAGGAGAATTGTTGAAAAATTAAATTTGACCTAAAGTTGCCTCTGTACTTTGAATTCTCACATAACAAACTATAACCTAGTTTGAGTATGTTCTTATACCAAATAGCTGATTCTCAGCCAATTATAGTATCCAATCTTTAACCAATCATAGGCTGCCAACTAATCGGATCATGTCCCTATGAGGCAAATGTCTCATTACACTGAGCCCAAGTAAGGCCAAGCTGTCAATCAACATGTTTCTGTACCATAACTCCTGTTAATACCACCTGCCCACATTGTTGGGCAAAGCTCTCAGAACATTTCCTGGTTCTGGTGCTATCTGATTTACAAATAATTCTTTGCTCAAATAAACTCTGCTAAATCAATTTGTTTAAAATTATTCTTTTAACAGTAGAGAATGAATGAATGTACATCTTATAAAGATTAATCTGATGTCTGTGTTAGATAAATAAGGTAGGTAATATTGGAGGGCATTTTATATCAATATGCATTGATGGAGTAATGCCCTCCAATAATGGAGTAAAATAGAGTAGTGAGTGTAGTAGAAAAATAAAAAGTAGCTAATGATATCTTACTTAGAAAAGCACTCTTACATACCTAACTTCTGTCTTATGCCATTACCTCAATCTGGGGAGCTCAATTGCTTCTCATTGCCCTTCCCCTAGCTAAACATTCTAATCCTAGAGAGGGAGGTTTAGAGCCCACTTATTTATATTAGGTTTTTCTGTATTTACCAGGTCCACAATATCTATCTTTTTTCTTCTCTGAACTGTCACTAATATATATGTGTACACACAGTGAAAATGGCTTTCATTTTAAAGACTAGTAGAACTAGGGTTAAAAAACAGCTCTGTCAATCTCTATCTCTGAGTCTCTAGGAAATTTTCTTAACGTTTCTGAAATTCACTATCTTCATACTCAATAGGATTATTGTCAGAAATTAATACACAGAGGATGCACAAAATGCCTACACATTTTAAGAAATGAAAAAAAATTATATTAAAATTGTAATACTCAAATCACATTTAACATCTGTAATAACAGGAAGTACACAAATAAGACTTGCATTCATCTTTTGTTACCTGCATTCATTGAGATTCAAAATTGTAATACTCAAGTCTTATTTGACTTTCATCTTTTGTCATTGATATGTATTGAATATTAAAATTTTTGAGACAGTTATTTTTTTCCTTTCTTAAAATTTGTATACATTTTTTGACACTGTCAGTATTAGCACATGTAGTCCTACACACTAACGTTTAATTTTTTTTTCTAACTACTTCAAATTTGTCACTTAACCAGAGTGAGATATTTAAGGATTGTCAGAAAGGTTTTTGTAGATTCCATGGCACACAATTTATATTTAATACATTCTTCACCATTTTAATTTTTTTGATACAGAGTCTCACTTTGTCATCCTCCATAAAGTGCTGTGGCATCACAGCTCACAGCAACCTCAAACTCTTGGGCTCAAGCCATTCTCTTGCCTCAGCTTCCCAAGTAACTGGGACTGCAGGCACCTGCCACAACACCCACCTATTTTTCTTGTTGTTATTGTTATCATTGTTGTTTAGTAGTCTTGGGCCAAGTTCTAACCCGCCAGTCCTGGTGTATGTGGTCAGCACCCTAGCCACTGAGCTACAAGCGCCAAGCTCATTCTTCACTATTATTTGAGATTATTTTCAACTAGCTCTAAATTCATATATATTTTTAATCTATAGCATTTGACTTGAAACAATCATAGTAATGTCCCAAGACTCTGGGAGTTTAAATCTTTTGGATAAAGGAAATAATAATGAGTTAATCCAGGTTTATTAACATGTTGAATTTTTCTTGGTGAACTATATATATCATGCTAGAATAAAATACTAGAATTCTACACAATAAAGACTAGTCTTTATGAGGTTCTAACGAATACAATAAATATTAAACCTGAAGGTTTTTTGATTGTTCTCTTCTAATGGTAAATGAAAAATTAACACTTGCTATCAAATATCAGTGCCCTTGTGTTTCCTTCATCCATTATTCTGCAGCTACATAACTCAACCCGCAATGTTTAAACATCAAGCCACAGGCTTAAGTTTATGATAAAAGTGTTCGAATGTTGGTAAAGGTTAGATAGAACAAAATAGTCTGAGTAAGATCCATATTTTGTCAAAGTTCCTATAAATTTAATATTTCAATAATTTAAGTATTTTATGTAATGTCAATAGCAAGAATTATTATAATGCATGTTTGTATTTTTCTACGTTCAGAAAATGTTGTCTTCTGAAAGTTGTAAAGGTCTGGATTTTTTTTTTTTTTTTAGTGGCATAATGGTCATATTCATTTTCCCAATATCCTATTACTCGCTCAGGCACATAAGGCTTAAAGTTCTAGAGAGTTGGAGCTATGTTATCTTACTGCATTTTCTCAGATTGTTCTTAGCTAAATTTCTGTGAGAAAATTTTTGAGGACAGTGTATCTATGAATTAAACAAGTTAACAAATAACTGAGTAAGATTTTTAAAGTGATCAACTACAATTACCTTTACTTACAAATATCAGGATGTATTAGGTTTTACTCTAGCTAGTTAGAATATTTTTAGTCAGAGTATTTAAAAATAAAGTGTGTCCACCACAATATATCATGCAGTTTGCTATTTAGACTTTAGAGGAAAAATCATCCAAGTGAAAAATTGCACCATATTGTTACTGTCATCTGATTTCCTATTAGCTGCTAACCTGCATCGCCCTCAATTGAACATGTGGGGCTTCTATACATTTCATGTCACACTTTGCTCAGAAGTTCAGCTTTTCCAAAGCATTAAATGATATTTCTTGAAAGTTTCTAAAAGAGCCATAAATTTGAAGAGAACTTTGGCCTATATGAAAACTGACAGAGGCCTCAGGCTCCTTGACAACCTGGGTCTAAGCTCTTGAACTTCACTTCCAGAATCAATGCCTAGCAGCTAATAGTATGACCCAAGCTCACAATCCTGGGAGAGTACACAGTAATGACTTTCCATGAGTCTGTGTGCAATTCATCAGCAATACTTTGTAAACTACATAACTGTCAATAAAAAATAGAAAATCAAAGATGTATCATTCCAGCATTTTGTATATATAATCTTTACATATACAAAAGTCTTATCCTAAGTAAATGCCTTCATAAGCCAATCCTGGAAAGATAGGAAGATAAAAAACTTGCAAGAAAAGAATGTATGAAGTTTTAAATGTTAATAAATAGCATTTTTCAGTTAGTCACCAAGTAGTCACCACGCAACTGTGATTATAAGATGTTGAGTTATGTGCCCAATGGTAAGTGAAAGAGAGCCTGCCCTTGAACTTGAAAGGTAAAAGAAAATATAAACATGAGACAAAATTCATTATTAGTATTTCAAAAGAGGAAACCCTTAAAATTGTTTTAGATGCCAAAAATAGGGAGCCATAACGAATTTGGTGTTATTCTACTGTAATTAAGTCAACTATAATGCATTTCACCACTGTGTAAATTTTCACACCTAACCTAGGCAGGGATGCAGGTGCATCAGTGGGAAGAAAAGCACACTAGATTGTCTAGGCAAGTGCTCCAATCAAACCTGTGGTCTACATTCTGCAAGTTCAGGCAGTACATTAGAATATTCAGAGCAGCCAGAAAACACAAATTCAGTTTTTAAATGTTAATTATAAAGTAACACAGAAAAAGTGAAAACATCCATAGGGAACGCCCATAGGGGAGGGGATAGATGGCTGAGGCTCAGAGAGAGGTTAGAAATGGGGGCATATTTAAAAATCATCTAGAAACAAGTCAATCCTGAACTCACTGATGATTACAAGGAAATAGAATAGAAAGAAAACAGAAGGCTTAGGATAGTTCTTATATAGATACTACAAAAGGAAAAGGAGTTGTATGTACTTCCAAAAAAATTGTCAAATAATGATCCTAAACAAACTGATGATTCAGTTAATCATCAGAAGTAAAAACTGATCAAATTCCAGTTTGAAAACATAATATTGCTGTTTCATAATAAGTACAATTACTTACAAACACTAAAAAAATTCATTTTTGCTTATCATTACCTAGTAAAAACATATGAACCAAATTTATAGCAAACAAATACATACAAATAAACAAGTCTTAAAAATCTATACTTCTGTAGTGGTCTAACTTACGCAAAAGTGGAATCCACAAGACTAAAGATCTTTTTGGAGATACACATTGCTATTAACAAACTTTTGGTGATATGCATTCCAGCAAGTCAAGGCAACAACCAAAATTAAAAAACTAGTGAATAAAAAATCATAATGTAAAGGAATTTCAATTTCAGTTGTTGAGAAAATTTGTAAAGCATGGCAAAGTCAATATATGTGATAATACAGTTAGTAAACCTAATTGAAATTATTAAGAATAACAGAATAATGTAAACACTTTCAAACAAAATGATATAAATACAATATCCAGATCATATGTTCAAAACTGCTGAGCAGAAGGGAGTTAGAAAAAATAAGTTTAGCAGATCATCTCATGTTACATCAAGATTTGTTTATAGTCTTTCATTCTATCACTTAGGTAAGGTAAAATATAAAAATCAATCTAACTGTAATGAGTTTTTCAAGACGAAAAATAAACTCCATTTGGGAAAATCTGAGAATAGATGGTGGAAGGGAGAAGCATTAAAACCAAAAAAGAAAATTAGTTTGATATTTATCTGATCTTGAAAACCAGAGAGAAGCTTTCCTAATATAAAAGTAAATACAGCCCATAAAAGAAATGAAATTAAAAGATACAACAGTAATTTTTTAACTACATATCAAAAATAATAAGACATTAAATTTGATGGAAATTATACAGTGCATACGATGTATATAAATATACAATGTTCATATCAAAAACATAATATATTTAATACTAAAGTCCTCTTATAATCAACAAAGAAAAAAATGCATTCTATTAGGAAAATGTACATAGTGCCTATAAAAGGAATCCACAAAAATAAAAATTATGATTGAACAATAAACATTTATTCTTCTTTAATCATTAAACTGAAGATTCATAAATAAATGAGGTGTTTTCCTTTCTTAATATTATTGAAATTTAAAAAATAATCATAAATATTCCACCCATGGTAGACAAGGGAAAAAGCCTTCAAATTCAACTGGCATGTGAATTGCTGTGTTTATAGAAATTATTTCCTGATATACATTAATAATTTTAATTTTGACTTGGAAAATTTACTTATAGAATTTTATCATATTAAAACAACTAAAAATGCACACAAGTGCTATAATAATACTCACTATAAAATGACAAAATACTGGAAACAACCTAAACAGCAATGATAGAAAACAATTTCAATATAGTAATACATCATTATAGATAACTGAGCTAAGTTTTGCAGAAATGGTATAATAGCATTAGAAGACTTGCAAGAATTGGTTAGTCTATCTGGCTGCATAGCCTGTTAATTTTTTATGTTAACTTATTAATGGATAGGTTAGTTGGAGAGAAAAATTTATCTGGGTGGTTTACATAATACTAAAGGCAAAAGATAAGCTAGAAAGAGACTATAAAGCAAAATTATAACTGCCTTGATGACTAAATAACATAAATTTAATGTAGTTTTGCCCCCACCATCTATGGGGTGGGGTTAACTGTTGTTCTTTGATGAGTCCTTTTTGTGATTTTTTGGCCGTCTCTGGACGGAGCCCAAAGAAGTGATTCAGCTATAATGCCATGACCACGAAACAGTTAAGTTTACATCATTTCAGAAGCAGGGGCCCTGCTACTTTTTTTAGCTCATATTATTTGGTATGTATTTTATCAAAATTTGGCCTTTTGGATTGACTGGGAGTTTTCCGCAATCAAATTCACAAGGTTTTACATTGCCCACTTGCCCAAACATCCAGAGCCCCAAGCCTGCATCAACCTCATCAATCGTTTTGACAGCCAATGGGCTGGATCGGAGACCCATAAAAAGTTATTCTGTAGGAAAATCAACTCACGAGAAAACTATTAAGAAAGCTTTTCATCATCCTCACATATTTTACCTATTATGTTTTCATGATTTTTCTCACAAAAAGAAAGAATGAAATCAGCAAATATAACTACTGGGAATGAAAGGTAAAGAAAAAAAAAAAAAAGTAAGAATCTGTCAAATTTTACCCCTGCCACACTTTTTAAATCCTGTTCATTTTTCTCATGCTGTGTTGGAAGAATCCCACATTTTCCACTATTATTTAGATGCTTACAGAATAAATATTTTAATTTATTCATTAGGAGTTCCTCTAAACAAGTTAGATTGATGATTGCTTCAAAGCATTGTTTTCTTTTCTTACCCTGAATGTTCATGATAGCATTTGTAGTTCATAAGCTTTGTGACTAAGGAAAAATATATTCATATTAGCTCATATAAACTGCTACAAATGGCTTTTTTCAAGGATTAAATGATAAAAGATAGCAATCACTTAAAGTGTGAGGCATTTGAATAACTCTGAGATTGGCAGCTTTGAGCTTCTCTTAGTCAACCAAAACTCTTATTTGAAGAGTAAAATTGACAATTTATTCAGTAAAGAGCAATTAACTAATATGCTAGAAAAATATTTTAATTTCCACCCACATAGAAGATATTTTGTTTGCTCTTATGTATTCAGAACAGGATTTCTTTTACTGTCGTAGGATATTTTGAGACAAAAATCTTTTTAAAAACTTGGCATAAGCAAGTTTTTCAATATAAACAGAATTTTGAACATTCCTTTCCCCAATGATTATTATAACTTTAAATATTATTATTACAAAATGATATTGACATTTAGGGTATTCTGTTTTCTTTTAGGTTTCAAATTATCTGAAACTAGTAGTAGTCTTCAACAAAATCATTGCTTTTGTTCTTTGTTTTATTTTTCGGTTGATAATTAGAACTCCTCAATGACAGATGTTTTTTCCTTTAAATTATTTTTTCTTTCAATTATTACATTGATTTAAAACTAAACACAACCTAGGGCATGGAATTTTTCTACATATCTTAAAACTTGAATTAATTTTTCAAACTGAGATCCAACCTGAAGCATATTCTTTTCTTTCCATTTTATTATATTTAATGAACCTGAAAATCCACATTCTTAATGAATGACCAGTAGTTCTGTGGGATAGAGTAGGTGGAGTCACACTGATTCTGAATGGTTTCTATTTATAACTTTAAAATGAGTGGTAAGTAGTTTTTCTTCAATGTGTTTATGTCAAATTTTTACAGATCTAGGGTATTTTGGTGGAGTGAGGGAATAAGTGAGCAGCTTTAAACATAATTATCTCATAATTTTTCATAAATATCAGAGAATAAAAAAAGGCAAAAAATAAATTTAATGATTATAGCAGAAGAACATATAACTCTTTAAATAATTCATTTTAATTACAATTCAGTTTTCCTTGATGGTCCTCTGAAAAAAATGCCTAGGTACTTGTTTGTGGAGGAAACACGGTCTCCAGACAGTCTTGTTGCACAGCCATTGTTGTGGGCTTTATCTATTAATTGAGTCACTTTGGTGTCTTTCCAAGCTTTGACTCTGCCAGCAAATATTAATCTGCAAATGGGCTACCCAAGGACAATGGCACCATTAATTGCTAAGTGATCTGAAAAATAATTAGAGACCCACTGGCTCACATATGGATGGACCATCAGAGCTGTCAGCCTAATCAGACACTGCCTGTGGACCAGTTGGACTCCTCAGAAATGTCTTCCACATCTGTCAGTTTCCCATTTCTCACAGTAAGCTCATGTAAACTTTATAATTCTCCCTTCTTGTTTCCTAAGAGAGCTTTGTGCTGTATATGTACAAAAATATTAGCCCAACATAGTCCTTTGGAAGGAGATTAATTTGAAACCACCTCAAATAAAAATACTAAAAATACATGAGTATAAAGTTTCAATATTCACGTGAATTGAAAGGAATAATGTAGGTAAAATCTGAAAGTTGTTCAAAAGCATGGATATTATTGGCACCGATAATATCTGATTGGCAACAGAATTTCAGAAATAGTCACACCCATTCTTTCCCACTTTATGCAAAAACACACTAATCACATTCAATTAATAAAATTAAAATCTCATAAACTTTGTGAAAGTATTTCATTAATTATAGAGAATTATGCCACCCACCTTTGAAATGAACATATACAAATATCATTGTATTCCTTTCTTAAATACTAGTATATAATTGTTTCCCTTATTTTCATGACATAGATAAAAAATATTCATAATGTAAACAGCAAAAGGATCTCATATATTTACATAGTTTATAATTTTAGAGAGAAAGAATGAGGGAGGGGTAGGGAAAAGAGGAAGGAGAGTGGAGTCTTGGTGTGTGCCACAACTTTTGGGTGCAAAACAGGATTGTAAGAAGGACTTTACCTAACAAATGCAATCAGTGTAACCTGGTTACTTGTACCTTCAATGAATCCTCAACAATAAAAAAAAAAGAAAAAAGAAAAAAAATTTTTTTGTATAATTCTCATTTTAAACAATGCGGTCTTCTCCTTGAAATTGACTAGTCAATATGTTTATAAACATCAGAAACTTACCTATTACTGTTCTTTTTTCATCATCTATTAGGATTTACTTTGTTAGTGCTTATTATATTTTTCTTATCAATGGAACTATAAGAGTTTGGGGAATTTATTTTATTATTGATAATAAATTATCTGCACAAAACCAAGTATAGATGTAAGATTTATTTAAAGAATATTTATTGTACACCTAGCTGTTCAGATTTTGTGCTAGCTCGGACACACCAGGGTAAACAAGAAAATGTTCACAGCCACAGGTCTTATTCAACTGAATGAAAATCTACAAATAAATCTGTATAAGAAATTTGCCTGATTGGGCAGTGTCTGTGGCTCATGGAGTAGGGCACGGGCCCCATATACCGAAGGTGGCAGGTTCAAACCCAGCCTCGGCCAAACTGCAAAACAGAAAAATAACTCGGCGTTGTGGCAGGTGCCTGTAGTCCCAGCTACTCGGGAGGCTGAGGCAAGAGAATCGCCTAAGCCCAGGAGTTGGAGGTTGCTGTGAACTGTGTGATGCCACAGTACTTTACCAAGGGGAATACAGTGAGACTCTGTCTCTACAAAAAAGAAAAAAAAGAAAGAAA
>CAUYON010035477.1:0-10110 GCA_963573935.1 Arctocebus calabarensis
AGACAGAGTCTCACTTTATCGCCCTGGGTAGAGTGCCGTGGCGTCACACTGCTCACAGCAACCTCCAGCTCTTGGGCTTAAGTGATTCTCTTGCCTCAGCCTCCCTAGTAGCTGGGACTACAGGCGTCCACCACAGCGCCCGGCTATTTTTTTGTTTTGCAGTTTGGCCGAGGCCGGGCTTGAACCCGCCACCTTCGGTATATGGGGCCGGCGCCCTACTCGCTGAGTCACAGGAGCCGCCCCAACCTGTGCCTCTTTAGAGGGCAAGTTAAGTCATTCACATTAATTAAGAGTATTGATAAGCCAGATAGAGTTTTGTGTATCAAGTTTTTTGAAAGTCCAGTGCATAATTTTAATCCTTTCACCACTATGGAAGTTGGAATTTGATCAAAAGTTTCTGAGTGAGTTTACTTTGGTGGTGGTGGATTGTGTTGTTCATTATGGAGGATAGGTCTGAGAATATCCTGGAGAGTTGGTTTAGTTATGGCAAATTTCTTCAACATGTGAATGTCATTAAAGTATTTAATTTCTCTGTTATAGATGAAACTCAGTTTAGCTGGATACAGGATCCTGGGTTGAACGTTATTTTGTTTAAGGAGATTAAAGGTAAATGACCACCCTCTTCTAGCTTGAAAAGTTTGAGCAGAGAGATCTGCAGTCATTCTAATGTTCTTCCCCTTGTACGTTATGGTTTTCATACATCTTACAGCTTGCAGAATTTTCTCCTTCATATTAACTTTGTTGAAGTTAGTTATAATGTGTCTATGAGAATTTTTAATTGGGTTGAGTCGTGCTGGTGTTCTGAAACTGTCTGCTATCTGAATTTCAGGATCTCTTGGCATGTCTGGAAAATTCTCTTTGATTATTTCATGAAGTAAAGCATCTATATCCTTTGCAGCAACCTCATCACCTTCAGGTATTCCTATAAAGCAAATATTAGATCTCTTTGAATTATCCCCGATCTGTCTGAGAGAATGATCTGTTTCTGTTCTCCACTTTTTTTCCTCTTTGGGCATTTGGGAGCATTCAAAAGCTTTGTCTTCAATGTCAGAGATCCTTTCTTCTGCCTGCTCCATTATGTTACTGAGGGATTATACTATATTTTTCAGAACTTCGAGGGCTGCAAATTCTTGCATCAATGTGTCAAAAATCTAAAATCTTTGGTCATTTTGTCTTTGAATTCATTGAATTCTTGAGACATCTTTTGAATTACTGCTTGAAATTCTAATTCCATCTTTTCCTCCATTCTGTTGATCTTATTTGCTATACAGATTCTGAGTTCAATTTCTGACATCTCAGCCATTTGTTTAGGAATGGGATCTTGTGCTGTGTCTGCCTTATCGTTACTTGGAGTAGTTGATCTACTCTGATTCTTCATGTGGCCAGAGTTTTTCCATTGATTCCACCTCATGATTGTTTTTCACCATTGGCTAGGTGGGCAGGCAAGGTGAAATTGGATTAGGAGCTTCTGGAGTTGTGGTTAACCAGCCCTTTGTCAAGGATCTGGTACTGATGACTGCAGCTTTTCCCCAATAGCTTTGCAAAAGTCCTGTACAGTATTACAGTCTGAGGCTGAGGAAACCTGCTTGTGGTGGGGTGAGGTGGCTCTGTCTTGTGTTCAGCTGGTTCTTGTCTGATCCTAGTGGATCAGTGACTCTGGTGAAGTCTTAGCTATGGAGAAATGCAAGTAACTAAGCCACCCTACCACCCATGAACAACGAGTGGAAGAGGAAAATCAACCCTTTCCATTACTACACAACCGGGGTACACGTGAGAGGGTCCTTGGGTGATTGGCCCAGGTTAGGACTTCCAAATCAATTGACCCAGTCAGTACAAACTCTCAAGTGGGAGAGTTCAAAAGGTCTCCAGCAACTACATGGCAGAGGTCTACTGGCTGCTCAGATTTGGCTCACTCTGGTGCTCTATGGAATCAGAAAGGCCAGGTCGGTATCAGAGTTGGACAAGGGGGCTGAGTCTTTTTCTCCACTTTGCTCCTTTTTCATGTCCAGTAACTGGTGACCCCACAGGGCTGAGGTCCTGCTCCCTCCAATAAGCAGATATGCCAAGGCTTAGTGCCTGTCAGAGTCAAAAGAAAGTTGATGCCTCCATGGCCAGGCCATTACCCTCTGCTACCAGCCACCTGGGGGAGCTGAGGACTGCCTGCCTTGGATCTTCAAGGTGAGTGTTGAGTGGGTGAGTGTTCCACTGGACTCAGTCTAATCCTGAGGGTAACAAGTCAGCAATTGCTTTTCTCCCTCAGCCATTGTGCCTTTGCCCCTGTGCTCTGCAGCACTGGTATCCCTATAGAGTGAGTTCTGGTTTTCTCTGGCAGTCCTCAGAGTTGAGGAGGTGTCTCTCCAAGATTATACCCTGGCAGGATCACTCTATTATTGCTGGATCTTTGTAAGAAGTGACCCTGTGTAGCTTTCCTGTGACTGTCCCAGTCAGAAAGTTCTGACTATGGGAGCAGCTCCAGAGTATGGAGCACATGGATCCAGCAGCATGGTGGGGGGTGCTGCACATGGTTCTGGCAGTGCCTGGTGACTTCAGCAAGGAGAGCGCTGGGCTCTAGCAGTTTCTGGCTGGGCAGGGGGCTCTGTGCAGAGTCAGGGAGGGAGCCAGAGGCAGGGTGCAGGGACGCATGACTCCAGCAGTCTCTGGCTGGGTGGAGGGTTTGGTGCAGAGGCAGGGAGGGCACTGGAGGCAGGGTGCTGGACCCTCGGCTCCAGCAATCTCTGGCCTGGCAGGGGGGCTTGGCATGGATGTAGGGAGGGTGTGGAAGGGGCGGCTGTAGGCTTCTCTGGTCAGGTGGAAGGCTCTGCACAGAGGCAGGGAGGGTGGAGGAGGCAGGGCACAGGAAGTCTGGCTCTAGCAGTTTCTGGCTGGGTTGGGAGTAGGGCACTTGGTCCAATAGAGGGGGGCACTACTCATGAGCCTCCTCCCACAATCTCAGCAGGGGTAAGGCTTGTGGTTCATCAGGTAAGGGAGGAAGGGTGGACTGGAAGTTCAGAATGGCAGGGAAAACTTTAGTTCAATTTTTCTACCTAGCAAGAGAGTGTTCAGAGTCATAACAGGATCCCTCTGGGGAAGTCGTTCCCACTTCCTACAGCTCTAACCCATGGGTGAGACAAGAGGGCCTCAGTTCACCGCTCACCTGTAGAAAATCTACAGGAGCAAACAAAGAGAAAAGGGAAATAAAAAAAAGCTTTCTTGGGGGAGGGGATGGACATTTTTCCTTTCAGATGAATTTTGTACCTGAAGCTTGCTTTCTTGGAGTTGCAGCTTGCCTCAGCAGAGGTGACCTGCAGTTATCACTTCTCTCTCAGCTGGGCTCCCAGTCTTCAGCTTAATTGGGTATTTTATGGATGTTATTCTTCCTTCTGGACAGGAGCTTCTGTCAGAAACTGTCTCCAGTTGGTCATCTTGCCCTCCTCCTCAACATCTCAACTTTTTAAATACAAATATATTCCTCTACAACCAGAGAATCAAACCATATAGTATTTTATCTGTTGTTCTAACCACCAAATATTGTCTCAGTAACTCGTGAGGAAAATATTCCTATATATTTAACCCTGCTTTTGCCAACTTCTAATGTCTTTTTCTTTTCCACATTCCAAGCATTCTGTATTACTTACTTTATATTTTGAGAACTTACGTACTTTCTTTCTTTCTTTCTTTTTTTTTTTTGAGAGAGGGTCTCACTTTTATTGCCATTGGTAGAGGGTGCCATGGTGTTGTGGCACAGCAACTTCCAACTCTGGGGCTTAGGCGATTTTCTTGCCTCAGGCTCCTGAGTGGCTGAGACTATAGGTGCCTGCCACAACACCCGTTTTTTTTTTTTTTTTATTGTTGCAGTTTGGCCAGGGCTGGGTTTGAACCTGCCACCCTTGGTATATGGGGCTGGTGGCCATTGAACCACACAGGCACTGCCCTAGAGAACTTTCTTTAGCCATTTTTTCCAAAGGTAGGTTTGCCAACAACAATGTCTCTTAGTTTCCCTAATAATGCCTTTAGTTCTCCTTCTTTCATAAATATATTTTCAGTAGGTACAGAATTTTTACTTCATATTCCTTTTCTTTATCTGAAAAAAATCCATTACTTCCTTTTGGCCCCCACAGCCACAGATGAGATTCCACTGTCATTCTTTGTAGGTAATGTGACCTTTCCTCTGGCTACTTGGAAGGTATTTTTTTTTCTTATATATAGTTTTCTAAAATTTAATTATGCTGTGCCTTCAGCATGAAGTTCTCTGGATTCCTCCTATTTGAAGCTGAAGTCCTTCAATGTACAGTTTTGTCTTCTACTAAATATGTAATATTTTCAGCCATTATTTCTTCAAATACTTTAAATACTTCTCTCTTCTCTTTGGGTATTTTGGTGTTACAAATGTTGGTTATTTTGCGATTTCCCCAATTTTCTAACTATTGGAAGAATCAAACTTCATTTGATTAGCTCTGCACATTCAAATTCTAAGCCATCATAACCATTTGTGAGGGAAATCTCCAGTAGTCCCTAGATGAGGCTATATGCCCTATGCCCTTTCCAACATGTTCTCTACAGTGATGAGAGTGACTTTATACAAACATAAATCGGATGGTACTCATTTGGTGAAAAATCCAACACTAAATTAATAACTTGTTTAACTTATTTAATAAGAGTTGTGATACTCTTGCCTTTCAATGGGGACTCTGAGCCAGAGTGAGACCTCATCTCTAAAAATAGCCAGGTGTTGTGGCAGAGGCTTGTAGTCACAGCTGGAGGCAGGTTGCTGTGAGACATGACGCCATGGCACTCTACCAAAGGCAACAAGTGAGACTGTCTCAAAAAAAAAAAAAGAAAGAAAAAAATAAGTAGCACACTCAATTATCATCCTAATCTTGTTTAATTTTTTAATAGTCTTTAACATCATATAACATTAATGCACATAAATACAAATACAAATTTATGTGTTTAGTGTTAACTGTATTCATTTAAAGGAGTTATTTTTTTCACTACTGTATCCTAAACTCTTAGAAAATGGGTGGCATATAAAAACTACTCAAACTTCACTTACTGAGTCAAAAAATCAGTGTACGGAAGAATGTCTGATAATAGAAGAAATGCAGAATAATGAAGGTAAGGTGGACAACTGAATTGCTTTGAAAAGCAGAAAGTAACTAAGAAAAACAAGCATAAATATATGGTGGTCAAAATTGGACTATCAGCAAGTATAAGAATGGTAAATATATATTTTTTTAAATCAAAAAAGAGAATTTTTTTTATGACAGTATTTGAAGGTTTGATTTAGGAATCAATTCTCAAGTTACTTCTTTTTGGACCTCTAAAGAGATTTTCTTAGAAAACATCTCAAATGTGATAACCCTTCAATAAACTCCAATGAAATAATAAATCCTCTAATGTTAATCTGTGCAGTGCACATTAACTCACTTGGATGGCTCTGGCTTAGAAACTCTTCCTCCAGTATTTGTGGCTCCTATTCTTGCTCTAGGACAAAGATCACCTCTGGTTTGACAACATAATACCCTGTTAACAAGAAATAATTTAGGACTTGAACCAGTCTACACTTCATGGTCACTGAAGGAGTAGGAGGCTTCTGGAGCTGCTAAACAAAGATGTTATTAGAACATGTCAATGGATAGGTGAACACAACTATCTTCTGGTGATCAAAAGTGATTCACTGGTTAGGTGTGGTGGCTAACACCTGTAGTTCTAGCACTCTTAGAGGCCAAGGCAAAGGGAGATGGATTACTTGAGCTCACAATTTTGTTTTTTTTTTTTTTTTGCGGTTTTTGGCTGGGGCTGGGTTTGAACCCACCACCTCTGGCATATGGGGCCGGTGTCTTACTCTTTTGAGCCACAGGTGCCGCCCTAAACTCACAAGTTTGAGACCAGCCTGAGCAAAAGCAAGACCCCCATCTCTACTAAAAAACAGAAAAACGGAGGCAAGAGGATAATTTGAGCCCAAGTTAGAGTTGCTGTGGGCTATGACGCCACAGCACTCTACCCAGGGCAATAGCTTGAGACTCTGTCTCAAAAAAAAAAAAAAAGTGATCCATAGACATTGATTTTCTTTACCTTACATAACATTAAACTACAGCTGGCCCATTGACTTCATAAGAATAAAATATGCTGAGTCTGGAGCCCCAGACGGCACTCAAAGACCTCCGCACTCTTGCCCCAGTTGTCCCAAGGCAGTTCAACCGAGTGCCAGGTCCAGAAGAAACCCAAACAGCTCACAGGGATGTTTCTGGGCAGACCCTCCCAGCCAGAGATACCTGAGGTCTTCTCTCCCCAGTCTCACTGTGCCCAGTTGCAGGGAAGCTGTTACTCTGCGGTCCTGTTTGGCAGATTTGATCCTTAATTAATTTTGGATGGAAAAAGCCTCAGATTCTTTTTTTTTTTTTTTTTGAGACAGAGCCTCAAGCTGTCACCCTGGAAAGAGTGCGGTGGCATCACAGCTCAAAGCAACCTCCAATTCCTGGGCTCAGGTGAATCTCTTGCCTCCGCCTCCCAAGTAGTTGGGACTACAGGCGTCCGCCACAACGCCCAGCCATTTTTTTTGGTTGCAGCCATCATTGTTGTTTTGGCGGGTCCAGGCTGGATTCGAACCTGCCAGCTCAGGTGTACGTGGCTGGCGCCTTAGCCTGTTGAGCCACAGGCACTGAGCCAAAGCCGCAGATTCTATGAAGACATTTAGGTTATCAGATTCTAAACCCGAGATACAAGGCCCCTGGAACATAACTGGCTCTCAACCTTCCTAATTGCTGTGTTGTTTCAAATGGAACAAAGGGATTAAGACTCTCAGGGCAAAGGACACACTCCATGAGGCTGAGATGGTGTTCACAGTGCATTGTCCAACGGTGGCCTTCCAGGCAAGCAGAAACTCATGGTGGGAGCAAAAGGAGAAGAGAACAGCTGTGATGGTGGGAATCTTGACTGGTGTTATTTGTACTGCACTGGATCCCCTTCTTCTTGGCACAGCTCATCAGCCCCCTCTGGGCCTGCAACCTGCCCCCCACAATCTGGAAAAATGTATTCCTGTGGCGTGGCTACTCCAATTCTTTCTTTAACTCCTTGATTTATACAGCTTTTTTTTTTTGAGACAGAGCCTCAAGCTTTCATCCTGGATAGAGTGCTGTGACATCACAGCTCACAGCAACCTCCAATTCCTGGGCTCAAGCGAGTCTCTTGCCTCCGCCTCCCAAGTAGCTGGGACTACCGGCACCTGCCACAACGCCCGGCCAATTTTTTGGTTGCAGCTGTCATTGTTGTTTGGCAGGCCCGGGCTGGATTCGAACCCACCAGCTCAGGTGTTCGAGGCTAGCGCCTTAGCCCGTTGAGCCACAGGCGCCGAGCCGATTTATACAAGTTTTAATAAGAACTACAACAGTGTCTTCAAGAGCCTCTTTACCAAGTAGAGATAGACACAGGAGCTGGAGAGACCATACAAGCAGAGTTGTGAGAAGGAAGGAAACATGTATTTCTCTTCTTTTTCAATGTTCTAGGAACCCTCCCTCCACAGCTGAATACTGATATTTTAGGAGCCATATCATTGGACAGTGGAAGCAGCAGTGCCTAAATCTCTTAAGAAGACAGTATATATGTACCAAGCGTGCAACACCTAGTCTCATGTACATGGCAGACATCACTAATCAATCAGCACAGTCTCTTTAATGAGCAAGAACTCTACCTCAGAATTCTTTTCAGGACAGCACTTGGTAAGAATTGACACAAGAGTTGAAGCTGATTTGCCTTTCCTTTGTCAATACCATATTCCTCAGAGAGGGTCTCTCAGCCCAGGACTCCAGTGGCCTGTTTTGTGGCCCACTTAGAAGACTGTCCCTTTGTGCCTATCTTCTCCAGCCTCTTACACTTCCTCAAGGTGGCAGTGTATCCCAATTTACAAGATGTGGATCACCTGATATTTTGTTAAAAAAGAAAAAAAAAAGAATAAAATATGCTATTTAGAGTTATGTAGCAAGTAGGCATTACCTATTGAGACCAAGATGCTCTGACTCTCCAGCATCACATCCCTATATAGAGATCCCTGACTAGGGTCCAGGTACTACACTGGTATACCTCCTGGCTGAAGTCCACAGGCACATCATTAAATGGTATTGATCCCTGGAATTTCTTCTCAATCTGAAATTGTTCAGATTTGTGTGACATGGAAAGAGATGGAATGGACTAATTCTTACCATGATCACTGTTTACAGTTTACCAAAATGGTTTACAGCACTGCTTTATACTGTGGGCGTAAAAGAAATAATAACAAATATTCTGACATACCATTAAGATATTAATTCATACAAAAAATTATCAAGTCCCCACAATATAACTGGAACAATTGTAGTTGGAAATACTAATAAAGATCAAGGAACATACCATCTGGTAAGAAAATGTATGCAGTAACACGTTATAAGGACTATGCTATAAATAGAAAAATTAGCTCTATTTTGAGGTTCATTGAGGAAATACAGCTATTGGCTAAATTTTTACTATGATTGCCATGTTCACTATAGATTTACATAGTACATTTATAATTCATAGAAATAAATTGTTGACTCAGTGCCTATAGCACAGTGGTTACGGTGCCAGCCACATACACGGAAGGTAGAGGGGTTGAACCTGGCCTGGGCCTAAACAACTGCAACAAAAAATAGCCAGGCATTGTAGCTGACACCTGTAGTCCCAACTACTCGGGAGGCTGAGGCAAGAGAATCATTTTGAGAGAGGATACCCAAGAAGGGTGAGGTCTGGGAGAATAAGTCTTGTCAAGGAGAGCACAAGGATACACTTGCAGGGTCCTCTCCATGGTGACTCAGCCCTTAGGAATTTGTAACTTCCTGGACCTTGGAAATTTCCAAGTTCTGTGAAATCCTGTAGTTCTATGGGGGCTGGACTAGCATCTCCTGCTTGATTCAAACTGGCCAATGAGAAGGATACTTGTAGGGTGGAACTTCTTGACTATCAATAAAAAGGGACAGGTCAAGCTAGACAGGGAGCCCGGCCATTTGGAATTCTTCTATGTCGTAAGCTCCCAGCTGGTGAATAAAGCCCTTCCTCTTATAAACGTGGTGTTTGGGTGCTCTTTCTCTCTGTTGGACCTTGTCTTCCTGCAACAATTTAAGCCCAAGAGTTTGAGGTTGGTGTGAGCTGTGACACCGCAGCACTCTACTGAGGGTGACATAGTGAGGCTCTGTCTCAAAAAAAAAAAAAAAAAAACCAAGGCTCAGCACCTGTGGCTCAACAGGCTAAGGTGCCAGCCACGTACACCTGAGCTGGTGGGTTCAAATCCAGCCTGGGCCCACCAAACAACAATGGTGGCTGCAACCAAAAAATGGCCAGGTGTTGTGGAAGGTGCCTGTGGTCCCAGCTACTTGGGAGGCAGAGGCAGGAGACTCACTTGAGCCCAGGAATTAGAGGTTGCTGTGAGCTGTGATGCCACGGCACTCTATCCAGAGTAACAGCTTGAGGCTCCATCACACAAAAAAAAAAAAAAAAAAAACCAACCCCCCCCCCAAAAAAAAGATTGGGACAGTGACCCCATTGGAGCCCAAACTGGACTGAGAGTGCCCGGGGCATATGGTCCCTGTCCAGAATGCAAGGGTGACCCCTGGAGGGTGACCTGTCCCCAAAGGCGAAGGCCTCCTGGGACAGTGACCCCATCGGAGCCCAAACTGGACTGAGAATGCCCAGGGCATATTCTCATCTCTCCAGCTTGTGTCATCACCCCTCAAGAGCCCCAGGTTTGCCTTACAGTGGAGTGCCAGGAGAAAAAACTTTTGGACACTGGAGCACCCTTTTCTGTACTTCTCTCTAATCCTGGTCTTTTATCTCCCAAATCCATAACTATACAAGGGGGTGTCTGGACAGCCGGTTACCAAATTTTTCGCCCAGCCTCTAAGCTGCAATTGAGAGGACTTGCTGTTCTCTCATGCCTCCCTAATCGTCCCTGAAAGTCCTGCACCCCGTTTGGGGAGGGACATACTAACTAAAACAGGAACTTTACCCTTCTGGAGATCTAGTCATGATCAAAACTCTTTCCTCTAATTCACCTTCCCTGACCCCAACTTGGGAAGACCCCTTTCCTGTTATCTTGTCTTCTAC
>CAUYON010035481.1:0-13828 GCA_963573935.1 Arctocebus calabarensis
ATGAAGGGATGCTGGATATTATCAAAAGCTTTTTCTGCATCAATTGAGAGAATCATATGGTCTTTATTTTTTAATTTGTTTATGTACTGAATTACATTTATGGATTTACGTATATTGAACCAGCCTTGAGATCCTGGGATAAAGCCCACTTGGCCGTGGTGTATAATTTGATGTGCTGCTGGATTCTGTTTGTTAGGATCTTATTGAATATTTTTGCGTCAATATTCATTAATGATATTGGTCTGAAGTTTTCTTTTCTTGTTGGGTCTTTTCCTGGTTTAGGGATCAAGGTGATATTCACTTCATAGAATGTGTTGGGTAGTATTCCATCTTTTTCTATATTTTGGAAAAGGTTGAGTAATATAGGTATGAGTTCCTCTTTAAAGGTTTGGTAGAATTCTGATGTGAAGCCATTTGGTCCTGGGCTTTTCTTTTGGGGGAGATTTTGTATAGTTGATGCTATTTCAGAACTTGATATCGGCCTATTCAACATTTCAACTTCATTCAGGGTAAGTTTAGGAAGGTGTGTGCTTCCAAGTATTGGTCAATTTCCTTCAGATTTTCATATTTCTGAGAGTAAAGTTTCTTGTAATATTCGTTAAGGATTTTTTGAATTTAAATTCTTTGAATTTTTTTTTTTGAATATTTGAGGTCTGTTGTTATTTCGTCTTTACCATTTCTGATTGATGAAATTAGAGGTTTTACTCTTTTATTCCTGATTATATTAGCCAAAGGTTTATCTATTTTATTGGCCTTTTCAAAGAACCAACTTTTTCATTTATTGATCTGTTGTATAATTCTTTTGTTTTCAATTTCATTTAATTCTTCCCTGATTTTGGTTATTTCTTTTCTTCTGCTGGGTTTGGGGTTGGAATGTTCTTCCTTTTCCAGTTGCTTGAGGTGTCCCATTAAGTTGTTAACTTCCTCTCCTTCCATTCTCTTGAGGAAGGCTTGTAGTGCTATAAATTTCCTTCTTAGGACTGCCTTTGCAGTATCCCAGATAATTCATATCTTCATTGTTGTTTTGTTCCAAAAATTTGGTGATTTCCTTCTTAATCTCATCTATGACCCATCTATTGTTCAGCATAAGATTATTTAGCTTTCATGTTTTTGTTTGAGTATGCAGATTCCTGTTATTGTTAAGTTCAACTTTTATTCCATGGTGGATGGGGAAGATGCAAGGAATAATTTCTATTCTTTTAAATTTGATGAGGTTAGACTTGTGACCAAAGATGTGATCAATTTTGGAGTATGTTCCATGGGCTGATGAAAAGAATGTGTATTCAATTTTATTGGGATGAAGTGTTCTGTAGATGTCTGTTAAATCCAGATGTTGAATGGGTAAGTTTAAATCTAAAATTTCTTTACTTAGCTTCTTATTGGAGGATCTATCCAACATTGCTAAAGGAATATTAAAATCTCCAACTACTATGGAGCTGGGGGAAATCAAGGCACTCATGCCTATTAGAGTTTTTCTTATAAATTGAGGTGCATTCTGGTTGGGTGCATAAATATTAATAATTGAAATCTCATCATATTGAGTATTACCTTTTACAAATATGAAATGACCATCTTTATCCTTCCTTATTTTGGTTGGGTTAAAGCCTATTGTATCTGCTAATAAGATTGCAGCACCTGCTTTTTTCTGTTTTCCATTTGCCTAGAATATAGATGACCATCCCTTCATCTTGAGTCTATATTTATCTTTTAAGGTAAGATGAGATTCTTGTATGCAGCAGATATCTGGCCTGAGTTTTTATATCCAGTCAGCCAACCTATGCCTCTTCAGAGGACTATTTAAACTGTTCACATTAATTGAAAATATTGATGAATCTGTAGAAATTCTAGTGGACATTTTTTTTTTTTCAGTTTTTGGCCGGGTCTGGGTATGAACCTGCCACCTCCGGCATATGGGGCCGGCGCCCTACTCACTGAGCCACAGGCACCGCCCCTAGTGGACATTTTTAATCCTTTTTTCGCTGTGTGAGTTGGAATTTCGTAAGAAGTTTCTGAGTGAGAAAACTTTTATGGTGGAGCATTATGCTGGTCATTATGGAGGATAGGTTTGAGAAAATCTTGGAGAACTGGTTTAGTTATAGCAAATTTCTTCAACATGTGGATGTCATTAAAGTATTTAATTTCTCCATCATAAATGAAACTCAATTTAGCTGGACTCAGGAACCTGGGTTGAAAGTTCTTTTTTTTTAGGAGATTAAAAGTCAATGACCATTCTCTTCTAGCTTGAAAGGTTTGATCAGAGATCTGCAGTTATTCTAATATTCTTCTCATTGTAGGTAATGGATTTCTTGCATCTGGTTGCTTTCAGAATTTTCTCTTTCATGTTAACTTTAGTGAACTTAATTATGATGTGCCTTGGGGATGTCTTATTTGGGTTGAGTGGTGCTCGGGTTCTGAAACTGTCTGCTGTCTGAATTTCAGAATCTCTTGGCATGTCTGGGAAATTCTCTTTCCTAATCTCATAGAGAAGAGACTCTGTGCCTTGTGACACCACTTCATTGTTTTCAGTTATCCCTATAAGGCAAATATTGGTTTTCTTTGAGTTATCCCAGAGCTGTCTGAGAGAATGATCCATTTTTGCCTTCCATTTCTCTTCTTCTTCGTAGGTTTGGGAACGTTTGAAAGCTTTGTCTTTGATTTCAGAAACCCTTTCTTCTGCTTGCTCCATTCTGTTACTGAGGGATTCTACTGTATTTCTCAGATCTTTAAGGGCTGCAATTTCTTGTCTCAATGTGTCAAAATCTTTGGTCATTTGGTCTTTGAATTCCTTGACTTCTTGAGACAATTTTGAAATGCTCCCAGAATTTCTAATTCCAACTTTTCCTCTATTTTATTGATCTTGTTTGCAATCCAAAATCTGAATTCGATTTCTGACATCTTAGCCATCTGTTTATGCATAGGATCATCATTTGTGTCTGCCATATTGTTCCTTGGGGGGGGTTGATCTACTCTGGTTGTTTATGTTTCCAGAGCTTTTCCGCTGATTCTGCCCCATGATTATTTGCACCGTTTGGCTGGATGAGTAGACAAGGATAAGTTGGGTTGTGGGTTCTATGAGTAGTGATTGACCAGTCCTTTGCCTGAAAGCTGGGACTGGTGTTTGTACCTTTTCCCCTAGAGTTTTGCCAAGGACCTGTACAGTGCTACTGCCTGCAAAACTGGGGGCCTTCTTGGTGTGGTGGGGTTAAGTGACTCTGTCTTATTTTCATATGGTCTCTAGAGAATCAGTTACTCTGAGTTGGAGTCTGAGCTGTGGAGAAATACCAGCAGTTTGGTCACCACGCCCCCCACAACAATTCCACAACAGAAGGAAAAGGAAAATCAAACCTTCCCACTCCCGCACACCCAGGGTACCACTTTGGAAAGTCCTTGGGTGATTGGCCCAGTTGAAGAGGTCCCAATCAATTGTCCCAGCCAGCACCAGCCTCAAATAAAAGAGCTGAAAAATCTCTGGCAAGTAGATAGCAGGAATCTGCTGGCAGCTCTAGTATAACTCGTTCTGGTGTTCTGTGAGATCAGGAGGGCCCCCACAGCAAGTAAATTAGTCTGAGGAAGTTGATCCTCCTTCCCCATCTTGCCCCTCTGTCACACTCAGTCTCTGGTAACCCTGCAGGGCTGTGATCCAGTTCCCTCCAATGAGCAGATGCTCCAGAGGATTGCACCTGCTTGGGTCACAGGAGGGTCTGTCACCGGACTCTGTCACTGTTTGGCAGGTGGAGGTGAGGCCTGACAACCAGGGTACTTGATAGTGGATGGGGTGATTCACTGAGTTCCAGCCCTGTCCCTGATTGATGTTGCTGATAGGACAGAACAAGTTTGCAGAATTTTTCCCTTGTGGGTCAGATGTTGGGCTGCAAATAGGTCTCACTCACTCTGTGAGTTCTAGCCCTTTGTCTCAGCTTTCATCTCCTGTGGGCCAGGTGCATCTGAAGCAGAGTAGAGTAGCCTCTGCCTGGCTTTCGTGCTCCACCCCAACCCGTACCACCTCAGGCATACCCTTCACTCCGAGTACAGCACCTCTGCTGCAGGACTGCTCTGTGGTGGCTGCCACTGGAGAAGCCACCTGGCTTTTCCTGGCCACCCAGAGAGACTGGGAATGTCTCCTCAAAACATCCCCAGGGGTGCGAGCCCCACTGCCATTGTTTCTGCCACTGCGGCTGCCACTCTGTGCCTCAGGGGACCACCTCTCCAGATTCAGCCTCCTCTCGGCTCACTTTCCTCTTACCACTCCAGAGCCAGATAATTAGCACAGATCAGCAACAGTCCATGCCCCATCCACAACCCTCAAGAAAATGTCCAAGAATCTGGACTCCGTTGGGGACAGACCTCCAGATCTCAGGGTGAGAGTGGAGAGGAGTGCCGGGAGTTCAGACTTGCAGGTAGAGAATATATACAGTTTTCTGCCTGACAGGAGAGTGCCATGGCACCCTAGTAGGGGTAGGAGGTCTCTCCCGTGGGGTAGAGTGGGAGGATGTCAGAACTCTGCTTGCTTGTTTGTATGGAGGTATGGAGTATACTGCGAGCCTCTCTCATGGAAGAGGGGACTCCCATCCTCGATGTGTTGTGTACCTTTTGTTTGTATCCTTGGGGTAGCAGGTTGCTCCAACAGGGTTGATGTGCATTCTTCGACCTTCTCTTTTGGCTCAGATCCAAATCATTGGCTTTCTTGCTAAATTTCTGTCCTTTAACTCTCCTTCTGAACAGGAGCCTTTGCGGAAAGCTGGCTACAGGCTGCCCCTTTTGTTTTCTTTTTAACCATTCAAAAATATGAAAACCATTCTTAGTCCTGGGGCCATGATAGATTTTGCCTGTGGGCCTCAGCTTGCCAGTGCCTGCTCTAGATTTATTGGCCATGTTGACATTAGTTGTAAATTATATTAAAAATGTATGTATTTCCTTATATACATGAGAAAGAGAGCAGTCCCTCATATTGTTAAACCCTTTAAATTGTAAAATTTTGAACTTATTTAGCAGACCACTAATTTCACAGCTCATAGGTTAAACTAGAAAGTTCCCTGAAGAATAGTTTTGTCTAGAGATTCTCCTCTCTGATTTTTTTTTCTTTTTCCATCTCTTCTTGTTGTATTTAATGAGAATAAACAAAGTGTTCTGGGAGAAGAACAAGTGATTCATCAAATGTCAACAGCTGTTGAACCATCTGTTATTGAAAAAGAGTTTGATTAGCACCCCAGGCCAATCAAGCCACTTGAGCGGTGGATGTGCTAAGTGAGAGGAAACAGAAGGTGCAGCTAACCAGTGATGGGTATCACTATTGATGAGGGCACACCTCATTTGGAAAAGGATTCAGAAATACAGATGTAGTAATTTAAAGACTCCTAATAAACCCCCCTTCTGAACAACATTTAGGAACATTTTGGCTTGAATATTAATGGAAGGCATGACATGTTAAAAGAAAGAGCTGGGAAAGTTACCTGTAAATTTGCAAGACCAAAATCTGAAGGTCTCTGTTTATCATTGATTTTCAATTGGTTTCCTGGGGCATACATCCTATAAAGCCCCCACAAATGCTCATTTGTGATTTCGCTCTTTGAGTTTTGGTTATAACTGAGACTGAGAAGCTATTTTAGCAATGTCTGGCAGACTGAACCCACAGCCATGAGTGCCATAGATGTGGTGAAGTTGATCTAACCTTCAGAAAGCTGGAAAAGAAAAGATGTGTTGAGGAATGGGGCACAACTTGCTGCAAGGATTATATAAGAAAGAGATGGCACCAAGTTGGCCCAAAGGAAAAGGGTGTGTTTCATTGAAACAAGTGAAAATTTGGCCTGGTGAATTTGTGAGATGGAAGTCAAGAGTAGTAAATAGTAAATATTTCTCCTCAAGCTAGTGCTGAAGGTCACCCAATGGAGTACTGTGGTAATATGTGGCTAAATTTGAATTCCTTTAAATGTGCAGTATTCAAAGTGTGCCATAAACACAATCATGGTGTAAATCAGTGTTTCTCAACTTGACTCCTATTGGGACTTTGATAGGACATTTTTTTTACTTTTTAAGATAGCCTCACATACTTATTAGGTATTCATCATCCTTGGTGCCACCCAATAAATGACAACAGTATCCCCCAGCTATTGTAACAATCAAAACATCTTCACACTCTTTCCAAATGCCTGTAAGGAGGGACCACCACTCCTGATTCAGAAACTCTGGTTTGAGAAATACAATCCTTTCATTTCACCAATCTTACCCATGCCAGCCCTTTGCCAGACTGATGTATGGATGACATACACAACTGGAGTTTGTAGTAACAGACATCTTGCATTAACAAATAAAGATATATAATTTTTCTTTCACCCTGCAGGTAAACAAAGCACAAATATCACATTAACTAGAAGATATGTTATCCCTAAAATAAAAGTACATTATTCTTTATTCTCTATTTTATACTTAAGGGTGGCATACTAAATGGTTGTGTATAGCTATTTCTAACAAGTGTGGCTTTTAATTAACTTCAGTACATTGACCTTGCTCTTCCTTTTTGGATGTTACATACTGTATTTGTGTCGCCTTCACCTATCAGCTCTTCATATATTTAGTTACGGCTTCTGTGAGTAAATCACCTTTAGCTAAGTAGTTCACATGAACTAATGCCTCATACAAAATAGTTTAAATATAACACATTGTCTCATTGTTGGCTCTTCTTAGCAATGTCATTCCCTTGCTAAGGTATGACGCCTGCAGTTGATCCAATTAATTTTTGTATACATATACATGTGTTTTTTTGGTTTCCACTGTTGCCTTCACAAAATTAAAAAGGCTTAAAATTTAATAACAATAACAATGTTTAAGATAAGGACTAGAAACAAAAACCTCATAAAGAATGAGAGAAGATAAATACATTCAGAAAAGAAGTCAGATAATTGCTGCAATGAAATGCTGAGCAATAATAATAATAATAATGCAAAAAAGTAACATTCACAATGTTAAATAAGAGTATTTCTATCATAGAATGCTTTGACTCCAAGATTCAGTATAGAGTCATCAGTTAACTTCTTATTATTTTTTTTCCAACGTCTCAAAAAATAGACAACTAATATTTGTAAATAAAAATAAAAGGTAATTTCAATAAAACAGATTATGCCAAATCTTATAGACAATAGAAAAAAAAGAAATACTTCAAAATCATTCTACTTCATCTGGCTACACCTGTTATTAAAATTGGAAAAATATATTATTATAAAGGGAAATTACAAACATATTTCACTAATAAATGAGGATGCAATATCCTAAAAAACATATTAACAAGTTGAATTAAAAAATTAATGTTTAAGTAATGTACTTTGGTCAAAATTAAATCTAATTTATGTAAAAATTAGTCGCTATTTTCTTTTCTATTCCTTTCCCTCACCCCCTCCCTTCTTCTCTGTCTGCTGTCCCTTTCTCCCATGCCCCACTTTGTCATTAATTGTCATTAATTGTTCTCATATCAAAGTTGAATATATAGGATTCATGTTTCTCCATTCATGTGATGCTTTACTAAGAATAATGTGTTCCACCTCTATCCAGGTTAATACAATGCTGCAAAATCTCCATTTTAAAAAAATGGTTGAATAGTATTCCATGGTGTACATATACCACAGCTTGCCAATCCATTCCTGGGTTGAAGGGCATTTAGGCTGTTTCCATATTTTGGCAATTGTAAATTGAGCTGAGATAAACCGTTTAGTACAAGTGTCTTTATAATAAAAGTTTTTTTTTTCCTTTTGGAGAAATGCCCAGTAATGGGATTATAGGATCAAATGGGAGGTCTAGGTTGAGTTCTTTGAGATTTCTTCATACTTCCTCCCAAGAAGGTTCTATTAGTTTGCAGTCCCACCAGCAGTGCAAAAGTGTTCCTTTCTTGTCACATCTGTGCATATTCAAAATATGCAAATATCCTTTCCCATTGGGTAGGTTGTCTATTTGCTTTGTTTGTTGTCTCCTTGGCTGTACAGAAGCTTGACAGTTTAATTAAATTTCATTTGTTTACTATTGCTGTTGTTGCTATTGCCCGGGCAGTCTTCTTCATATTCCCAGGCCAGTATCTTCCAGTGTTTTTCCTTTTCTCTCTTTGAGGATTGATCCAATTAATTTGGCTGTTCATTATTGGGTTACAGTGGGGTCTTATGTTCTAAGAACTCCTTTGATCTGAATCTTAACTTTCTTTTAATGCAAATGAAGAAATGTATTAGCTATTTTAGATATATTCAGTAATTATTATTGAAAGCTGTACTTTTCATTATGTGAAATTTCTTGGGTTGTTATATTGGCATTGTTATTAGTCAGTATCTTTTTCATTTTATACTTTGGTTATTGGAATTTCCCCCCTATGTTTCAAACTTTATATTTCACTTTTGTACTTTGTCTTGTTGACTTTTAGCTTATTTTAATTTTTGAAGAACAGTTTAAATTTTGATTGTCACTCATTACACGAGCAACCTCTCTTTAACTTGTGTCAAACAAAATTTTGAAAACCTGAATCTTATGTCTTTATCTAAATTATCAATAAAACGTTGAAAGGGCTGAGTCAAGCATGGAGTTCTGAGGCAAATGTCTAGAGGGCACTCTCCAGGCTGATATTGATTGATCACAATCTCTTTATTTTTAATAATCAATAACCCTTCCTAATTATTTTATCCAATTCACACTTTTGAATCTTAACATACGGATGACTAAGAATTTCTCAAGTTTCTTATCAAAATCAACATGTACTCTCATGGATTGAGTTGCCTAGTAAGCAATTGTTTATGAATTATGCTTATTTAACTTTATACTATCAGTGTTTTCTTTTCTAAGTACTCCAAAATAGTGATTACTACTATGTTCTATAGATTTACCATTTGTATGCATTATACTTTGTTAATAATTCTTGGAATCCATTGAAAAAATAGTGAAATATTTATCTACCTCCTACTCCTAGCATCATTGAAACTGTCTATGTAAAAATAATGTAGAAACATAGGTATAAATAGTCATCAAAGTCTGATTTTCATTAAAGTATAGATTCAAACAGAAGTTAACAGGCATTGTTCCCTAATCTTCTTTCTTGCAACTAGTTACTGCTCAGTGGCACTGTCTTCCCTGAGAGGTGCAAGACTTGTGTGGCTTCCCTCCTACTTCTATAAATAACATTGCCATTGTAAAGCCCAAAGACATGTATTTCTCCATGTTGGGGTCTCTCCCCAGGGGCAGGGTCCACTAAGACCTGTGGAACTGGAGGAGAGTGACTGAAGAAATATAAAGTTAGAAATGATGATAAAGAAAGAGACAAGAGACACAGAATAGAATTTTCAGGGAACTTAGGAGACCACTGTGTTTGTAGGGTTCTGGTGATAGCCCAGAGTGTTTGTTCCACTCTACTTTTACTGAAATCTATTTGTCCGGAGGGTAAGCTGAGGGAGGGAACAAAGACATGAGTGGTTTCTCTGAGTGAGCATATCAGCTTCTATTGTTTCTGTTATTAACTTTAAAGGTCTGCTCAACCCTGAGAAATCTGAAACCTGAGCCTTGTGTGGGGGCAGCCACCTGTCTGAAGTCACACACACAAATTCCTAGGGAGATGTTAAACTCCGCTAGTTCCCTGTGGAATAAAATGTCACTGGCATCAATCTCCTCTGAGGAACTGGTGGGAGAGAGGAATTTTCCTCTCATCGCCGCCATAGAGGTCTTCCTCTGTGATAGGGATATAAGCCCTCCTGCCCATATCTCAGGGTTTAAGCTGTTCCCTTGATCTCTGCCCCAGCTAAATGCAAATCTCCACAATGGGTATCTGCTTTGTCTGTTTACAGGAAATGACCCAGTGAAAACCGTGAGAAAAGCAGAAGCTTTCTCTTTGTCTTTCTAGGTCTTGCCAGAGCCTCTTCGATGGTCATCGTTTTTTTTCCTCAGAGTGTTCACAGACCCAGCAGAGGTATTTGTGAGCTGTATCCCCAATAGGTCAGAGTTGCAGGAAGTGCAGGAAACTTGCTCAGATAAGAAATTTAGCAATGGCCAGCCTAAAGGTAAACGAGCTGACTTTTCCTTGTTCTGACTCCCTCAGCTTACTTTTTAGTTTTCCCTTTTCCTGGGGGTGCCTTCACCTGCCAAGAATGGGGTCTTCAGTCCCCATTCTGCCTGCACTCTAGATAGCACTGCTATTATAAAGCCTAAGAATGGTCTTTGAACTATTTTCAGATTCTGCATTTCAGGACGACTCACTGACACCAGCCAGACCCATGGGTAGGTGCGAGAATGGATTCAACAGCCTTGGGGTGTCCTGCTCAGGAATCTCCCTACTGAGAAGATAATTTCTGTATCTGAATGCTGTGAGGTCATCCCGCACCAATCAGGAGACTCGGTTGCCTAGCCCTTTGCCCGCCAGACTGTATTTATAAATGCTTTCTCCCAACTTCTCAGGGAGATGGATTTAAGTCCTTGCTCCCACTTCTTGGCATGGAGCCTGAGGTATTGCACTCTTTCCCTGCTGTAACCCCTTAGTGTATGGGCTTTCTTTTAAGCAGCAGAAAATGAACTGAGTTGGACTGTAACATCAACAGTCATTCTATGATAATGTGTGTCATTTTATTTAACTATTTTGTTAAAAATTTGTTTAAACAGTTGATCAGCTTGAATTATTTTAGAATTTTGGCCTGTGGAGTGAAATAATTTAAAGCATCTGCCTATGGTACAGCAGTTAAGTACTTTGGATTTGTAGTCAAGTAAGTTAGAAGTCAAATTGCAGGATATTTGTACGTGTCTAATAGGATTATAGTCTGTAATGTGTGTATGTATATGCATTTGTAATTTTATCATGATACGTATTGTTCTCAGCTTTGTCTTCATGCCTTGGTGGCTTCTGCTTTTTTCACAGTTTTACTTTTCTTTTTTAAATTAATTAATTAATTTATGTTTTGCAATTTGTGGCTGGGGCTAGGTTTGAACCTGCCGCCTCCAGCCTATGGGGCTGGCACCCTTCCTTTGAGCCACAGGCGCCACCCTCTCATGGTTTTTCTTCTCTCTAAGACTCCAATAGGGATGTAAGTGGCCAGGTAGGTAAGGTAGGTACTCTTCGTGTGATGCTGCAGAAGTGGGGGAGGGAGTGAGGACAAAGAGAAAGAGAGTGCAATATGGGAATGGGAGAAGAGATTTTGCAGAGCCTCTTTTCCATGAGGAGGAAACCCCTTCATTTGTACTGAAAATTGATGGAAGAGAAAGGTAGAATTTTAAGAACTATTGCTGTGAATTGTGTACTTCATTCACTGTTTTTCAGAAATAAAAGAATCTGATATTAATTTTTGATTGGCGGATTTTGTTCCTCTAATAGTCTCTTTTCTTAGCCTGGATTGTGTGGGGTCTTGTTCAGGTGGGGAGAAAGAGAGAGAGAGGAGAGAGAGAAGAGCAGAGAGAGAGAAAAGAAGAGAGAGAAGAGAGAGAAAGAAAAACTGAGAGGAAGTTTATATATTATAGAAATTCTGGGTATTGGCACCAGAGTTAATAGCAACTACCTCTGAAGAACAGGCTTAGGGAGAAGGTGCCAAATTTTAACTGTCTCTGTTGGTGTGATGTTTTTTATTGAATATTTATTTATCTGGAATAAATAATGGAATAAACAATACAGTATATTTATTTAGGATAAAAAATAAAAAGTGCTTAGAACATTTTTTTACAAGTTGTTGAGGTAAAATTTATATGTGGTGACATGCAAAAATCCTAAGTGTACAGTTGCATGAATCTGACAAGTGCATGTCACTAACATAAACATAAATCTATCAAGACAGCATTTCCATCACCCCGGAAAATTGTTTCCCCAAGGTATTCCTTAACCATCTCCTTTTCTGACTGGGCTTCACCTTATTTCTTAATGACACTTGTTTTACTTTTCAGATTCACATTAATCTATATATTCTTAGGCCACATCAACCTAAGCTAAAGAATAGAAACCTCCAAACCTAATAAAGCAGTGTTTCTCTGGACCTTGTCCAGCTGTTGTAAAGAAATGCTGTCTGAAATTTATCTGAAATGTAGTCAAATTGTAGGTTATATAATCAATAAATGAAATCAATGGTGTTCGCATTTACACACAATACGCAATTAGAAAAATAGGAATGCAATGGAAGGTCTTGTTTATAGAAAAAATTGAAGTGAATTGAAATAAAATACCTAGGGTAAAACTTAAGAAATGTTCAAAACTTACATGAGGAGAACTAGGAGACACTCTCAAAATACACAAGATTATACTTGAACAAACGGTAAGACACACTATATTCTTGGTTAGAAAGCCTGAGTAAAGTGAAAACTTTCATCTTTTATAAAGATGAAAACACTTGCTAAGTTAATTCATAAATTTAAAAGTTATCAATATAAAATATATTCTTTTCTTGAGTGCTGCCAGCTGATTAAACATTTTACCTGAAAGAACACCAAGCAGGAATGGCCAAGAAAACCCTAAAAAAAGAAATGAAATGTTTGGGATGCTATCCCTCACAGATTTTATTCCACGTGGATTAGAGACTTAAAGATTAAAAAATGAAGTCATGCTAGTATTTAAAGAAATATGAGGAATTCTTTTATAATTTATAAATAAAGAAGACTTTCCTGATAAAAAATTTGAAATCCAGAAGAAATAAGTGAACAGAGAAATTGCACAAAAATAAAAATGTTTTTAATGGAAAAAGTTATAAGAACATTACAATAAAAAATAGAAATTGGGGAACATATTTGCAAATTACGTCATAAAGATGTAACACCTCTAAGGTATAAGGAACTTTTAAAAGTACAGTAGAAAAGACCACTAATCCTATAGAAAAATGGCCAGAAGTTGACTAAAGAAAGTAATAATGAAATGCTATTTGCCCATAATAAAATGAAAAGATGTTCCACCCCACATATAAGGTAAATGCAAATTAAAATTATACTGACATCCATTTTCTCAATCATCAGAATAGCAGTAATACAAAGATTTAATACTATACTCTGTTGGTAAGTGGGAATGCAGAAAGTTACAACCCACAAGGAGGGGAATCAGCACTGTCTGTGAATGTAACATTTGCATTTTCTCTTTTACTGCATCTAGAAATTCATCCCAAATATACATACATTTCAAAAATTCACAAACCTATTAATTGCAGAACTAGTTTCAATGGAAACAGACTAAAAAAGGTCAAATATTCATGAATAAGAAGTAGTTGAATAAACTATGATACATCTACTTAGTGAAGTAAAAAGTGATAAAGAATATAACTATATACTGCCTTGTAATGTTATCCAGGATAGATTACTGTTCATCTAAGGAAGTTAAGTTTTTAATGCTCTTATTAGAAAAACGAAAAGATAGCTCAAAACTATACTCTTTTTTTTTAATACAACATTCTTTTCTCATGGAAAGAAATCATAGATTCTTGAAGAAGTGAGTGTTTCCAAGTCTGGAACAAAAAATGTATAAGAGGAGCCTGAAAGATCTTATCATCCTGAAAATGCACTGTGGGTTATGACAAAAAGGACTCGGGAATCAAACTAAAGAGGATTCTCAGACAAAGAATAATTTGAGTGGGTTAAAACACATCAAATATATTAAATTTCATGACTTCATAATGGTAGTCAAATTTTAAAAATTTCATTGATTTCTTCTGGAGAATGTTACAGAACCAACTGATATTCTGAATCCCGGTAAATAAAGGAAGAGTATCAAGAATGGATTCTTTTTTTTTTTTTTTATAATTTTATTGAATCATAATTCTGTACATTGGTGCAATCATAGGGCACGATTCATATACATTCAGAAATGTTTTGATCGTACTGTTACAGATAGCCTTCATGGCATTTTCTTGATCACTAT
>CAUYON010035482.1:0-46857 GCA_963573935.1 Arctocebus calabarensis
CAATTTAACACAAAGAATATTAGCTTTTCCAACTTTGTATAATGCTAAAGACATGGAAATACTCTTCTATCTTTGGATATTTTTGGTTGATAAGCATACAAAACATGTCCATTACTTCAGTATGTGATAATTTCATTAGGAAAACAAAGTGAAAAAATTAACTTCATTGATGAAAATCAAAACTTACTCTTAATGAGATTATATAATTTCATAATTTTCTGAATATTTTCTTTTAATCTAGGTTGTTTATTCTGAACAGAGGATTTGTAAAATTAATTTTTAACTGTAGAAATAATTTTTAGCTAACTTTTATTATTAACTTCAATCGATACAGGAAACCGTGAAAATGATCTGTATAAAGTACAGATGATTTAAAAGGTGCTTATAATCTCTATGTTAACTTTTTGTTGTTATCATTAAAGAACATTTTGTTTGGCAGAAATGAGACAAGGAATAATTGTCATAGTAGCTACTCTGTTAGAAGAAGATAACTGGAATGAATAGTTTAAAAAAAGATGGGAAATACCCAATGGCAATTTAACAGAGTGGTCTCCAAAATAAAATAACTTGCTATAGATCAAGATGAAAATATCAAGCCTGCTATTTGTGATTATTTATTGCTTAAAAAAAGAGAAAATAAATTAAGCTTTAACCATTCATTAGTATAGATATCAATAATGACAACCTCAGTTTCTGTATTCTGAGGGTCTATTAGGAGAGTCATGGCTCTTTGAGAGTTACTCCATAACCCTTGAGTTCCTCACTCTTGGGTTTTATTGTTGTTGTTGTTTGTTTGTTTTATATTTTAATTTTCCTGTCCCAGTAATTACGTTACTTAGTTGTCACAGTTTATAAAATTTATTATTTTCATTACTGTAACCTCTAAACTTTTGTCATGACGATGACAGTGACTGCAATACAATTCCACTGTATTCTACTGGTTATCTTGCCAAAGTACTTGAAGTAGTTGTTGAAATAAAAGATGAGTTATGCACTTATCTGTTTGGTTGTTTAGCAAAGATAAAAATAAAAATGAATTTTAAAAAAATTAAAAAACAGTTAGAATATTTGAATGTCTTATCATAGATTTATCTTTTATCATAGTTATAGTTTATTTTAGTATAAAAACATTTCATTTGACATATATGGAAGACATAACCAGCAACTCCATTTACATTTTATTAAATAAAAATCTCTAGTATATTGAAAACACTAACTTATCTATTATAAAAATGCCTACTGATTTTTTTCTAGTTTTTATACATAGTTATTTTTCATTTAGCTTGTTTTTTTTCTTTCTCTTTTTCTGCAACACACACTGCCTTCATTGCTGATGTTCAGTAATTCTAAATAATTTACAAACTGTGACAACTAAGTAAACATTTGGGAAGACAATGATGGTAACAACTAGCATTTACTAAGTTGCTTATTTAATCCTCCCTGGGAGGTACATGTTACTATCTTCATGTACAGAGGAGGAAACTGAGGCACAAATAGTTTAAATAACAGTTAAACTTTCAAAAGGTTTCAGCACAGGACATTGGACCTAGGAATCTGGGCTCCAGAAGCTGCTCTTACATCTATCTTTTGAGCCAGGAAAGTTTTGAGAATGAAAGGGACATAGGAAAATTGTTCAATAGTTTACATAATATTTTGACAGAAAATTAGTTCTGTATGCCAACAGACTTATAAAATAATGTATTTGACAGCATGTTCAAAGGCAAAATTCTTTCTAAAAATCATCTATAACAAAATATTATTTATTATATATAGATCCAAAGATATATTTGAACTATGTAAGCAAAATAATTGATTTGGCACTTAGTTATAATGCTTTTAACTCAATTTCTTAGTTTTATCACTATCTCAAACTATAACATTGCAATATTTTTTGAAAGGAGACATTTTAATAGGATGTCATTATTTATAATTTTCCATAATCAATACAATCTCGTCCATGTTTCATTTTATAGTTCACAAATCTGAGATTGCTGGCATCTTCACTTGACTCCTCTACAGAACATAATACTTCTTACTATAAATTCTCTCACTATAGAAACTGAGATATATGATAAGCTCAGAGAAAATGGTACTAAAAGGAGAATATTCTCAATTCAGTTTCAAATTAAAATGTGCAAGTATTTTAATTCAAATATTTTCCCTTAACCTCCATTCAGAGTACCATTTTTCACCAATATGTTTAAGAGTCAAAATTCATCAAATTATTTTTATTTGTTTTGTTTTCATTTGTATACTGAGTAAAATGTAGGTGCCACAAAAGTAAAGGCCTTCTCAGAATATGAATAAATCCATATCTATGAGCTCCATTTAAAGATGTTTTTCCCACAAGTCAAGATCTACCAAAGCATAAATATGTAATTTTAACATTAAATCTTAATTCTGTTCCTTCTCTGTGTTTAATTTGTTTCATTCCCCATTGATTTTGTAGGGATTTATTTCATTATCAACCTGTTTTTTTTATTTTCAATAAACACAATTTCCTTAAGTTTCAAAAGCTAAGAGTTTGGGCATTCTATTCATTGAATCCTTTGGTTAAATATTTTCAATTAATTTCAAAACAAATATAACCACAATTTAAAATTTTTCTTTCAAAAACATTAACAGCAGCATCTGCAATAATTTTCAAATATTTCATCTTTTGCAAGAGGAACTTCAAAAGCATTACATTAATTCTATAAATTAGATTAAAAATTGAATTATCATAAGAATTGATTCATTTTTCCGTTTGGGATGAGATGGCAGAACTCTGCCAAGTTCTTCTGCTAATGAAGCCAACATTCTAACACTTTTCATATATTCATAAGAAAGTTTGAAATTAAAAATCAATGTAATTTATAAGGTTAATCTTTTGATAAAAATAAAAAGTGATATGAACATTCCCTTTCTTCAGCTCCATGTGTGAAATTTTTGTTTTGTATACAGTCTTAAAATAATTATGAGCTTTTGAAAAAGATGCAAGCCTTTCTTCAGCAGATTTGTGTCTTGTATTTCATCTCAAGTGACACCACCACAACCCTCATAAAAAATGATAAATGTTGACAAACAGGTTTTGTAATTCACCATCAACATTCTTGAGAAATGCAAATGTAGTCCCTATTTCTTATTATACACGCAGTTCCATTTATTGAGCTCATTGCTGATTGAAGGAATCTTTCAAAACAACAAAAATTAATTTTGTAGATTTATGGTACAAAACTAGTGTAATAAGAGATTTCAGGCTATTCTTTATAAATCTATGGCAGAACTACATAGCCTCTATTTCCTATATATATTTCACAGACTAGTAATTTGTAATTTCCTGCATTTTCCATTGACCTACTAACTGGTTACTTGGAGGCTCCAGGCATTCTGAAACCAGCAACACAGGCTGTGCCCCAGTGGCTCTAGGACAGCAGTTCTCCACCTGTGGGTCATGACCCACAGGAACTGTATTAAAGGGCTGCAGCATTAGGAAGGTTGAGAACCACTGCTCTAGAACCAAGTGCTTTGAATAAGCACCAGAATTGACTACTCTTTTCAATACTAGCTAAGCCCCCAAAGATGTAACTCTCTCTAGTTTTTCCCATTAATACACAAGTACCGGCTGTCTAATACCTGAAGCAGAGATGTTAGGTCAATTCTGAAAAGAATTGAGGTAAGAGAGATGGGTTAGCTCTGATTTTTCTTAAGATGTAATGACCTGTTAAAGGAAGAACTCTATTCAATTTGCGTGTATTAAAGAAAAAAAGACCTAAGAGATAAGAACATGACAGAAGCTAGAAGTACAAAATGCAAGAATAAATCCATCCTGACTTATTTCAAAGCAAGTGGTACTAATAATATATTCATTTTTCAAATGTGATAAATGCAAGATTAAACAGGATGCTGGGGGTGGAAGAGGCATGAACTAGAACTATCACACTCAAAACAGGATATATCGTCTTCCTACCTCACAACCAGGATGCTACACCATTTGTGAAGCAAAGTTTAGAAAAATAATAATGCTTCTCTTACAGACTGAAGCCAAGGAATATTCTCAGATTCTTTGAACATTTAAAAATGCATCTGGAAATGGATATTATCCTCTAGGTTAGAATTTGAACATCCTTCATGGCTGTCTCATTACTTCTTCCCCAAGAATGGGCTTAGTTACTCCTTTTTCTGCAGGAGAAGTCATTGTACCAGGTGTCAAGAGGACTAATATAAGGTGTGGTTCCTTGAACTATGTTAATTTCTTTGCAGTAGGGGTAAAAAGTTGAGTAGTCTGGGACATATGGTTTAAACGGTAAGCTATTGGGGGAGGGGGAGAGGATCTTTCTCCATTAAGATATTAATGTTTCCCACTTGAGAAGATTTTTCTCAAAAGGTTAAGAACTTGATGATAACCTGAAAATAGCTTGCTCCCTCCTCCCCACAAATACCACCCCTTCGGTTCTATCACTGTGTGCGCTCTCAACCCTCTTCTCGTTGTGAGATGTGAGTTGTAGCTTTGGAAGGAAACCTAAACTGCCCTGTGAGGCCATTTTGCTTCTTGACCGCTTAGAATGGTTTGGCTTTGGTAAAAGCATTCTCCATGGGGTCAAAGCTAGCTCCCCGAAAAGTTCCATGAGAAAGTGGGTAAAAATCCTTTCCAGACTTTGTTTTTCTTTCCGTTTTTAAAGATCCTGGAGGAGAGGTAATTATTCAGCAGCACAACACAAATATTCCAAGGTCTCTTGGCTAAATATTTTGCTACCCATCAATATCCTCAATACATCATGGACAAAATGATATTTGTCAGATGAATAGACTTTATGTATTATCAAAGATTTATAGACTATAGTCTAAATTCCTCAATAGGGTGATCAAACTCTCCATAATCTGGATCTGCCCTATCCAGTCCAATACAGCGTCCACTTACCTCATAGAGCTGTTGAGGACTTAAAATTGAGATGTGCTGTAAATGTAACATACAAACTCAATTTTGGAGACTTAATAGAAAAAAAAGTTTAAAATGTTTCAATATTATTTATATGAATTATATGTTGAAATGGTAATATTTTTGATATATTGAGTTCAATAAAATACAGAAATTAATTCATGAAACCAGATGAATGGATAACAAACATTTGAAAAAATTCTCCTTGCCCCTGATCATCACAGAAATGCCAATCAAAACCACCCTGAAATATCACCTAACTCCAGTAAGAATAGCCCACATCACAAAGTCTCAAAGCTGCAGATGCTGACGTGGATATAGAGAGAAGGGAACACTTTGACACTGCTTGTGGGACTGCAAACTAATACGACCTTTTTGGAAGAAAGTATGGAGAATCCTCAAAGAACTCAAATTAGACCCCCCATTTAATCCTGCAATCCTACCCATTGGTGGTATCTACTGAGAAGAAAAAAAAATAATTTATTATAAGAACATTTGCGCTAGATTGTTTATCAAAGGTCAATTTACAAGCACCAAAATCTGGAAACATCCTAAATGCCCCAAACCCAGGAAAGGATTAACAAGCCGTAGTACATGTATACCATGGAATACTAACCAGCCATTAAAAAGATGGAGGTTTTGCATCTTCTGTATTAACCTGGATAGAACTGGAGCACATTTTTCCTTATAAAGGATCACCAAAATGGAGAAGAATCCAATGTACTCAACTCTAATATGATGCTAGTAGACGATCTAATACATACCCACAAAACAGAAAAACTCAAATCAATTCAAGGTGGGGGGAGGGGGAATGAAGAAGTGAGAGAAGGGGGAAAGGCAGGGGAACAGGGGATTTACAGTTTACACAATTATAAGAGGGACTTTACCTAACAAATGCAAACAGTGTAACCTAACTCTTTGTACCCTCAATGAACCTGAAAAAATAAAAAATGAATTCACATTTTTCCTTTCCCCCTTTGTAAATTTTCTTTAATTTTTGAAATTTTTCATGTATTTATTTATTTACTTATTTATTTTTGAGACAGAGTCTCACTCTGTCACCTTGGGTACAGTACATTGTTATCATGGTAGTCGCTGAAACTTCTAACTCCTGGGCTCCGATCAGTCCTCCTACCTCAGCCTCCAGAGTAGCAAGGATTACAGGAATACATCACGAAGCGGGCTAATTTCTCTTTCCTGTTTTTTTACCTGTGTGACAAGCATTTTATTTCTACTGGATAGCACTGCTCTTGATTCTGCTTCTCAGCTTGAAGTCTTCTTTCTCCTACCCTAGCTACAGATTTATGCTTCAGTTTTTTGCAGATAGTGTTCTCAGTGCATCACCTTACCTGGAAAATCATGCTTTACAATTGCTCTTCCTCTTTAACTTTCACTTCACAATACTCTAAAGAAACAGTATAGTTCTAACATTCAATGGATGAATAGCTAAAAAGCATAGTTCATATTCATTTCCTTTGCAAAGCCATTTCTATTATCTAAAATGCTTAATTGTGCTAATCTTGGGCTTTAGGCCCATGTTTATTACTGAACTTGTGACACTACAGTATTATGGTAAATTGTTGTAAATTATTTTGCAGGCATTGTATTATGGTAAATTATGGTAAATTACTATTTACGTGTGTGTCTCTTTGCTCACCTGCAAATGCCTTGAGGTCAGGGACCTTGACATATATGCTTAACATAGTACATAGTTTTCCATGAATGTAATCAAATAGTATCCTTCCATATTCCATATTGCACTAACTAATATCAATACATAGTCTATCAACATTAAATCAAAATAAAGAGATATTGAGAAGTTACTGCTACTGTGATAAGTAAAATGTATACTTAAAAGTAATTCAGAAACAAACTAGATATGGTTATCAATAATTAATCATCACGAACTATACTTGCCTTTACATACAAAACAAAATAATTACATAAAACCAAACAGAAACCATCTTTGAAAAGAAGGAATTGCTGACACTTATTTAGTGCTGTGTGAAGTCCTCCATATGTGTGTATACATTATACATTCAGTTTGCATAGCATATTTTTATCATGCTAGTTTTAAAGATAAATAACCTAGGCTTGGAGAAGTAAAATAAAATATCTAAAGACACTTACAAAATAGGATAAATCTGAGATTGAACACAGGCAGCCTGACTCTAGAATGCTTGAATTTCTGAGCTCTTGGAGATAAATTATTACATAATATGGGTATCCCAATAAGTTCCAAGACCACTAAAAACACAATATTTGGCCACATCCAGATGAAGACATTTATTTTTCATCATCTGAGCTAGGTATTTTGTCCTCAGATTGGCTAAGGATTTTACAGGCATCACAAACATCACTGCTTCAATCCTTTGTACTTAGGATGAAAGGCATAGAGAAGAATCCCCAAATATATTCATTATCAGAATGACAGGTCAGAATACAAACTGATGGACCACACAGGAGCGCAGCCTTTACAAACAGCGGACAAAGCATGTACGGTCAGGCTCTGCTTTCTCTTCAACTGAACATTTTAAACCAGGGTTTAGAATTTTTATCTTTTCCATTCCACCATTCTATTTTAGGTTTGTGGCCATTACACTTAGATTATGGAATACTTTCCTCACTGTGCTCTCTTGAATTGTATCTGTAAATCCCTTACAGGTTCAGCACTATCTGCAGAATAAAGTTCAAGGTCCACTTAACTTTCCTGGCTTCCAGTCAGCCAGCACTTCTTTCCAATGTTCTACGGCACCCCTGTCTTCTCTTGTGCATACTTACATCCTCTGCTCCAAGGACACAAACCCTCCCAGCCTGCCAAAGCCGTTGCCCACATTCTTATGACCCTGTCCTTAGTCATACTATTTTTTCAGCCTAAAATGTTCTTCACTTTGCCCTTCTAACAGATGCAACTCAAGCCCACCAGTAGCCTAACCATTTCAGACACAACATAGAACTTTTTCACCCTGTACCTAAAAGCTGTCTTATTATCGCTATTGATTTTTCTTTGTGTTACATTGCACACAAATATACTTTTCTTTTTTCAAATGAACAGCTGCTTCTTAGGCAAACACTATTGACAATTTCTTTAATGTAGTATATGTTCCCTAATGTAAATATAGAATTGGTTAGTCCTCAAATTATCAGTTTTAAAATATTTTGTTCTATTGAAAATTGTGGCATTTAGTCTTCACGCTGGAGGGAATGACAACATATCACAGATTGTGTATCTACCAACAGCAAATAGTTAAAAGTTCTTATTAAAAGAAAAAACACTATACTAGAAAATCTTGTTAGATAATCAGAAAAGAATACCTTCTTCTGATGTGCTTTTTAAGGACTTTTGAGCTATTTCCAGGGCTGCTTCTTTCCACCAGTTTACTTTTCTATATTTAAATTTAGCACAGAATGTGCTTGAATTATTTCTGGAAGCCATAATCAGATAAGGTAGAAGACTCTCAAGATGAATTTGGTAGTTAAAAATTTTTCAAAATCATTTCTAATTACCATAGTAATATTTAAATAAAAAATAAGACACTAGCATAGAACTTTGTTCTAATTAACTATAGGGATACTAGACAATTTTTTTTAATCTCTCTCATTCCGAAAGAATTGGCTATGATGGCTTTCTGGTGCTGAATTGACAAAAACCAGGGATATTGACACTTAGAGAGATGTTCTCAACAATTTTTAAAATATTGACTTGAATAAATGCATATGATAGGTTCATTCATTTCTGTTCACAAAACATAATATAGATTCTATGGGACTATTCACAAAAAATGAATTAAAAATAGTAGTGGTAATACTACTATTCACAAAAAAATGAATTAAAAATATTTTTTTTCTATTCTCAAAAACGAATTAAAAATAGTAGTGGCAATAATGATGATCACTTTGCAAATGAAGGTAAGGAAAGAAATAAGAGATTTGTGTCAAATAGAACATACCAAAAGAGGTTGTTTAAAGGAATTGTACTGTAACATGTATTTTAAAAGGAGCAGAAGGTATAAAAACAAAATGCTAAAGTAGGTTGAGATTTTAGAAAGTGTTTAAGACATCTAATATAAACTATTAGAGAAGTTAGGGACAAGAATCATTCAGTCAAAATGTTCTTTATAAGGCCAAATTCCACGGTTAAGATGTTAAAAACATGACCTAAGACAAATAGAATAACTTTCTGTTTTATTTCAAAAAATAGCATTAAAGATGAAAAAACTTTAAAACATTTTATTTCCTAAAAACTAAAACAGGACATAATCCAAATTAGGCAGAAAATCACTTTTTACTTAAGATTTTCCCCCAAGTTTTTCTTTTAGAGCATAAACCAATTGATCATGAATAACCTGATTAAATGAATGGAATTAGGATAAAGAATGAATTTGAGATTGTAAAACTAGGAGCAATTTCAATGGTCTGAAATTTCAAATAGAAGGTTGCTAACTAAGCTATTGCAATACCAAGTAAATTCATGAGGGGTTCCTCTCAGAATGTACTGACAAGTAAAATGAGAGCACAGGCTACATTTGATTGTGTCCAAAGGTGAAACTTCTCTATGGACACAATCAGCAGAGCTGAAGGAGAAGGATACAAAGTAACTAAAGAAATTAATGCGGTACTTACCATGTGCTTTATAGATTACTTGATCCTTTCAAAAATTTGAAAAAAAATCCTTTCAAAAGACCTAAAATTAATCCAGAACACAGTGTTAGCATTCTTTTACCATCCTGAGTGAATATTGGCAAAGTATGCCCCTGATTTCTTCACAGAAAAGAAAGAATTTATTTTGCCATTTGCTCTCCCACTAGTCCGTAATGTCAAAAGGTAAATTTGTTATAAAGAGGTAATATGCTTTAGATTGCTTTCAGTAGAGCTGTGTTTTTCTAAACCAGAGTGAAAGCGTTTTAATTGTAGCATTAAACAGAAGGTAATGGAAGGCAGTGTAACATAAAAAAGGGAAATAGAACTTCTTAAAAGAAAAGAAATAAAACTGAAAATTACTGTAGTCCCAGCTACTGGCCAGGGTGAGGCAGGAGGCTCACTTGAGCCAGGAGTGTAGGACAAAGCTGCATTCAGCTATGATCTCACCATTTGCACCCCAGCCTGGGTCACTGAGTGAGGCCCCTGTTTCATGAAAAAAAAGAAAAAAAAAGGCAAAAAAACCTGTGTGAAAATTAGCAAGTTAAAATATCTTTATATTAGAAGGACTCATAAAGATATTTTATGGTTTCATGTTTCTTCAAATCAATGTTTCAGGAAATGAAGGGAAGAACTTGTTTAACATGGCAAAGAAATAGCAAACTGGCTTAAGGATTTTTACTGAATATACACAAAAGCAAATGCATAGATACTAAGGGAGTTGGAAAAAAATTAGAAGTTAGTGGTGTGGCCCTGCATTCTAAAATATATAGATCCAGCTTCAATTTTCCCTCTGCGGACACCTGTCTATGAACCCCTCGACCTACCCTCCTAAGCAGCATAACCAGAGGCAGCCTGCAAAACCGGAGACATCGGTTTCAAATCTGTCACTTTACATGAGGATTCGATTGCTAAACAAAGTAAAATCAATTTTTGTTTCCTTATGAATTCTTTAGAGACTAAGTATCATTATATTTCTTAGGGAAAAATGTCTAGAAACACAGAAACCACTCAATTTTTCTCTTCATGTTTTCATCTTAACACCCCTGGGGTCCTTCCTCAAAGTCCCAGGAGGTCGAGAGGAAGAAGGATGCGTGACAGTGCGGTGACAGTTCAGCGGGCACCACTGTGCCATTCAGAAATCCAGTTCTGTATAACCATCAAAATTCCATTTCAGGAAGTGCAGAACTAGACCTAAGAAACGCAATTCATATTAAACTTTAAGCTTTCTGATGTAGATATATTTTTTGAACTGTTTTCAGTGAAAAAGTGGGAAATGGGAATGAAAAATATTTTACTTTTTTTGCTTTTTACTTTTGTCCACAGTTATATCCCAGCCAACCAAGTTCTCTAACCTCTTCGTTGCCATGATTTACTGTCTGTATTCATGGCTTTACTCTGGCCCCTTAACCATTTAGACCAGACAACTCTGCGGGGCACCCTTTGTTCAGCATCTTCCGGGAACTCTTATTTCACATCTTGATCTATGGCTTTCCCTTCCCACGTCAGAACTGGCATAATCTGCGGTAGCTGTCTCAATGGCTCTTCCCTTCTGTGATTTGTGATAATGGATTTCAGATAAATTTAAAGAAGCTGTCATCTACTATTTTGACCATTCTACAAATATATTATTATTTCACCATAGTTGCAAAGTTTATTTTTCAGGAACTAACTCACAGAGCCTTTGGATACATTGAAATTCCCTTCAGAAAGACATTTTCTTAATTTACAAAAAAAAATTGAATGTATTATTTTTATCAATTATTCAATTATAAAATGAAGTTGAATTTTTACAGTTACAGCCAAATCATGTTTTTTATTTGACAGCACAAGAGCAAACTGATTTTAAAGGTACTTTAAACTCCCTGAGTTTGAAGAAGATTTAAGAAAATAGTATATATTATATTGTATGTATTACTCAAATGTACATTTTAAGTATATCCGTCCATAGTAAATAGTCCATATTCAGTGGCAAACAGATTGCAAAAGCTGTGAGGGTTCTCCGGTAATAATATAATAATAATAATAATAATATGTTAAAGGTTTTTCCATTTTTACTAAAAGCAAAAGTTGATAGACACAAAAGTAGAGAGAGCAATATAGAAATTCTACAAACCCTTCACCTATATGTGATGAAATTATGTAGATATCTCTACTCTTGCTTTTTTTTTTTTTAGTTTTCTTCTTTCTCTCTCTTCTTTAGCCTAAAATATTCTAAAGAAAATATTATGATAGCTACCATGTCATTCACTCCTATACATCTTAGTATGGTTCCCCCAAATACAAGAACGTTTTCTTTTTCTTTTTTGAGACAGAGCCTCAAGCTGTCACCGTGGATAGAGTGCTGTGGCATCGTAGCTCACAGCAACCTCCAATTCCTGGGCTCAAGCAACTCTCCTGCATCAGCCTCCCTAGTAGCTGGGACTACTGGCGCCTACCACAACGCCCGGCTATTTTTTTTTGGTTGCAGCCATCACTGTTGTTTGGTGGGCCCGGGCTGGATTCGAATCCACCAGCTCAGGTGTATGTGGCTGGGGCCTTAGCTGCTTGAGCCACAGGTGCTGAGCACAGGAACATTTTCTTATAGAAGTGTCTTACTATTATCACAATCAACAAAATTATCAGTAATTCCTTGATATTGTTTAATTCAAAATCCATATTCAAATTTCCCTGTTTTTTTTTTTTTCTTTGTTGAAACAGAGTCTCACTTTATCACCCTCGGTAGAGTGCCGTGGCACCACACAGCCCACAACAACCTCCAACTCCTGGGCTTAGGTGATTCTCTTGCCTCAGCCTCCCAAGTAGCTGGGACTACAGGCACCTACCACAATGCCCGGCTGTTTTTCTGTTTTACAGTTTGGCAGAGGCTGGGTTTGAACCTGCCACTTTCGGTATATGGGGCCAGCGCCCTATGTGAGCCACAGGTGCCGCCCTCCCTGTTCTCTCTTTTTTTTTTTGCAGAATGTTTTCTGAAGTTGATTTGTTAAAATTAGGATCCAAATAACTACTATGTGTTGTATCTCTCCAATATTCTTTAATTGAGAGTAGAGTCCATCTACTTTTTTGTCACGCCTTTAATTTGTTAAAAAGAATGAATTCAGTCATTTTATAAAGAGATCTACATTGTAGATTTTTTCCTCCTATGGCATCCTACAAAGTGTTTCTCTATCACCTGTATTTTCATCACATTTAATGTTGACTGTGAAAGTTTTAATAAATTCAAAGTCAAATATTTGGAAAAGACCACTTTAAGTGGCACTATGGCTTACTCTTTATCCCAGGTGGTGCTAAGCTTGACCTTTCCGTTCATTTAGTGACACCCTGACGCTGCCTTTATAAAGATTTCCCATCAACACTCACCTAATAGTTTCATCAACTTAGAACACTTTTTCTGAATCTTTCCCTTCTTAGAAATTGCAAGAGTAATGGTTTTATAATTTTATCATTTATTTCATATTTATACGTGGAATTCTCATCTGTTAGAGAATTTTTTTACCTTGCTCCTGTTATGAACTCACAGGTTCTGATTTAAAAATATGATTTTAAACACATGGTCTGCAAGTTTGCAAACTTATTACAAAGTAAAATGTAAATTTATTATCTCCTCTCTACATAATTTATTTGGAATTGAAACTGTTATAGCAGAGTACAAAGAGAATCAATGGTATTCACTTACAGCTTGTATGTTTCTCTGAATATAACTGAGCTCTTAAACAAGTGGGTCTAAGAAACGTTTTCTTTTTTTGTAAAGTGAAGTATATACATCTAGATAGATTAAAATTATCTGCTAATGTTTATATTTGACAAAGTAGCAAAATGATGTGTAATGTCATGTAAGATGGAAACACAAGTGATATTTGACAAAGTAGCAAAATGATGTGTAATGTCATGTAAGATGGAAACATAAGTGATAGTCTTGATCAAAACAACTTTGGGTAAGATAGAGGTAGAGACTCCTGGTTTGGTTCTTCTGCACATCAGAATCTTCACTGTGATACTCAGGTGTGGTCCATTCAGGCTGACTAGCGAGTCTGAGTGCAGCCAAGCCTCCATCTTTGACTCTGGGCTCTATGAAAAGGACAAAAGATGAGGATGGAATATCTGAATCCAAAGTATGAAATGAAATAGAACTTCCTATATAATAATGTTAGCACAAATACACAAATATAACTGAGAAAGAATAATTAGTTCTAAAATTAACATTTGTTCTTACGTTCAAATTTCTATTTCTTTAGATTGAAAAATAAAAGTTCTTCTTTTAAAACATGTTTATGGATACATAATATTTGTACATATGTATGGTATGCTTGTGATATTTTGCTGCATTTGTAAAATGAGTAATGTGAAGTTTGGGTCGTTCAGCGATTCCTCACCTGGAGAATGTATCATTTCTGCCTGTCTGTGCTTCAAGCCTTCTCTTCTAGCTGCTTTGAATGCACAATACATTCTTGTCAAAGATCGTTGCCCAAATTTGTTATCAAACATTAGAATCTATTCCTTCTCACAAATTCTATGTTTGTGCCCATCAACCAACCTTTCTGATCCCTCACCCTCCCTAATACACACCCCCAGCCTCTGGTAACTATCATTTTATTCTCTACCTCCATGAGTTTAAAAAATTTCATTTCTTCTTAACAATGCGGTCTTTACCAAGCCTCTCAACTTCTTTAAGTGTAAGTTTGGCCATTTATCCGCTCTAAGTTGTTTACAAGATTATAGTTATTTGCCATGAAATAAAATGAGCTTTTAAAACATTCCTTGTAAACCTTCTTTCTAAATGATGATTTAAAAAAAATCTTCCAATTATCTTTCTTGGTATGTAAATTTGATTAGACATGGAACTCACATTACTAATTGTTACATCTGTGCATACTTTGGTCTTGGAATTCTTGATATCACAATATCGGAGTGTCCGTGATCATTGGGGGTCATAGTAAACACATCCCAGATGACAGCTGATCCCATGATTCTAACTTTACCCACAATGTCTGCTGAACTTGGTGTACTGTTACGAGCTCTGTGATATCAGAGTTTTAGCAATGAAATTCAGGAATCAATTTTTGTTAAAGTTTTACATGACCATATTATGTGGCTGTGGATATGCAGTGGACATGCAGACAGGTGTTTTTGCACTCCAAGGTTGACAGCTGCACATTTGTAAACTACACCCCAAATTTTCTTTTCACTAAGGAGTCTCATGGAAGCTTCTCGGGATCTCCCTTCCTGTCATCCTCCTTGAAGCTGGCTTTTCCCAATTTCACCCTCCACAAATGACTTTTCTTCTCTCCAACGTGTCCTCTTTTCTCACCTCTCTTTCTGAACAAATTCTTGCACTTTCTGTTTAATGCTTTGTTTGTACTTCTTTGTAATGAACAGCAAGTGTGATCCCTTCCCACATCCCCTGCCCAAGTTTGCAAAAGCGATTCTCAGCGAAGGGAAGAACACTGTTTGGGATCAGCCTCGCAATCTCTCAGTTTTAAATGACACTCTCTTACCTCTAGAGCTCTAGAACAACTCATTTTGACCTCGTTTTTAAACAAGCACTAAATAAACATTTTGCAGATGATTAGTATGTGCCAGGCTCTCTGCCAGCTCTGGGAAAAGAGAGACGAATAAGCCAAAGACCATTCACTCTGGTGGCCTCCTGGGAAAGACAGGCAGCCCAACCACACAATGTTACCTACAGGGTACAGTGGAAATCCCAGCACAGTGCTGCAGAAACAAATGCTGCTTGCCTTTGTGAGGCCCACCAGTGGGTTTTACCACTCTGTATAGTACAACATTACACAACATTACAGACAGCACCTGCCAGTCATGTGACATAAACTTCACAGAAAAAAGAACCCACATATTTTCTGCTCTGTTCCATCCTATTGTCTTTCTTGGTTGTATCTTTCTTTGTCCTCAGCCCTTTAATTCTCCTTGTCACTAAACCCTGAATTAGATATCATATCATATCATATTGCGATATTTCACATTATTTTGAATACTCTCTCTCTCTCTCTCTCTCTGACTCAAGAGGAAAAGGCATGGAATTAAGTGAAAAGATGAATCCAGTTTCTTCTTTTTAATACAAAAAGAAAAAGTAACATAAAATGGGATATTTATGTTTATAAATGAATGGTTTATATTTATAATTCATAAAAAATCAGAGAACATTATTATGGACTCTCATTTCACAGCTGCGTGTCCACCTACAAACACTCATTGTCACGTACAGGCCATTACCAAGGAAGAAAAATACCACCCTTCTTTAGCTGTTACCTATCTCTCTGACCAATTTCTCTCTATTTAGCTGCTGCAGAAAGAATTTTACTCTATTTCCATATAGACCATCCAGACCTTCATTTACAAGGCTGCATAAATCTGAATGTTTACTTGTACATTCAAGGTCACAATATTCTATTCTTAAAAGACCACCGCATTCTACCAAGACTCCTCCCATTAGTAAAGATTTCCTGAATATTCACCTAAAAGAGTTGTGTAAATAGACGCAGGTCTTCCTGGGGTGGAGTCCGGTGTGTCTAGCTGGGGACAGCGAGGAGAGCTTCATTTTGCTTCCCAGGTCTGTTATCTAGAGGAAAAAACAAGAGCTAGAATGACACATAAGGAGGTAAGTACAAAACATTTTTCCCTGGGAGGATTTGAAAATTGACAGACATTATGTGAAATCTGCCACATGGGATATAATATCAACTGGGGAAAATATTGCAGATGTTTTCAGTAACAGGAAAAAAATGATAGGTATGAAAGAAAAAGGAAAATTTCTTCCATCAGAGAGTAGCTCTCCTACTGAAAACAGAAGCTAAAGCCTAATCGAGGTTCTTCCTCCAGACCTTTATAAAGGCTATGCAGCCCTCCCCCTGCAACCTCTCTAGGGATGGATATCATATCTCCTGTAATCTGTACAGAGATTGTTATTATCCTGTGTGAGAACATGTGTCAATACCATGGCAGCTCAAATAAAAATACTTGAACTTTTTCACACTACTGTTAGAAGAAAGGATTGCTGCTTGCCTAAAATTTTGCATAAAACATATATTGAGCTGAATTGAGAAGGAATGCATTATATATTAGCACTTAAAGATAAAAATAACTTTTAAATTTCAGATATGTTAAAATAAAAGCAGAGGCATATGTTTGTGAAAGTATTTTCTGTGTGTGTGTCTGTCGAGTAGTAGGTACCAATAGGTACATGGAAACTGTTTTGCACACAGAACTCTCTTCCCACAGTTCAATTAGGTATGTGACCAGTTATGCGACCTCTAGTGAACTCATGTGTAGAAGACTGAAAATATTCAAGGGTGGAAAGATTGCTGGGAGTGTAGAAAGAAACGCTGCACATGGGGCTGTCTTTATTGTCTCTAAGTTCTTTGACCTCTTCTTCATTTATGCTGATACCTGGAACAAGGCAGGATGGATATAGTGGAATGATCAACATAAGCAATATTCTCTTTTCACTCAGTGGAAACTCACAAAAGAAAGTTATGCCAATTGACTATCTGCACCATCACTGAGAGAGCAACCCGGGGAATCCAATAACGGAGGGGAGAATATCTGTAGGAGCGTTTATTCTAAGATCCCATCCACATTTTATGTATTTGTCTTTTACTCCACCTTGTATTTAATATTTGGCGATCCTTTCAGAGAAGAGAATTGAAAACTGCTACTCTGTCCTTAGTGGCTGTCAGGGTACAGGAATAAAAGTGCCCACAGGTATGGAGACGCAACGTCAGAATTTTTTGGAACCAAGTTTTTAGTAATCATGGCTTTATTTTGTTTAATCTGTCAATAAACCAGCAAAAGCAGATTAGAGAAAACTTGCTCAGTAATTGGTTGAAGCTGGGAACAGATTATTTGCTAGCCCCAGTGATAAATGTTTATCATCATAGTGAGAGGCTGAGCACTTGGTGACAATCGTGTGCTCAGTCATCAAACACAGGCAGGACATGGTTGAGAGCAGCACAATTTCAGTCCTTACAGGTAAGCAGTCTCTGTGAAGAACAGACGAAATGTATTTCCTAATAGAAAAAGGGCACGGAAATGAAGGAACAGGCACACAGCAGTAGTGGCTGTTACTCACTGGGTTAAGGCAGACCTTGTGAACTGTCCTCAGCAAGGAGGGAATGGCTTATGGGACTTTGTGGGTGAATCAGGGACAAAGCAAATGCCAATTATTCTCCTGACTCTGCCAGTGCTTGAGGGTCCCCATCTGCTTGCAAATAACATAAAGGACAACATCATCAGCTATCAGCAAGCACAGAGTACGCAGGGCTGTGCTCCCATGGTGCTCGGCCTGACAGGTCACTCTCTCCTTGCTTAATGGTTCATTTGGCCATTCTGTCTAAAGAGCGCCACAAACGATGTCACACACAGGCTTGAAGTAGCTATGCCTCCATATCCAGAGGTTTAAAGTATTGAGTGAAAATCTAAATTTAATTTGCACTCATTGAGGCTAAATCTCAAGGATGTGCATTCTCAGGTCCTGTTATTTGGTCTGTGGGATGCCCTTTCTGCTTTCCACTCCATAGGGCTTATCTTTCATTTCCTATTGTCCCACCTACTGAGGTCTGACTCAGTAGAAAGCGGTTTTGACTTATGCATGTATAGTTGTGCCCATTCTTTTTTTTTTTTTTTTTGGTTAAGATGGGAACACTCTGTTAGCCTTATTATGGGAAACCTGGTCGTCTTTACTATCAAATTTTCAACTTCCATTTGGATCCTAGTAAGCTAAGCTAGGGAAGAAAAAAAAAAAATAAGAAACTCTCCTTCCAAAGGTCAGCCTTATTAATTAAATGAAAACTCAGGCAGCAGCATTAGAAAATGAAGTGACTACAGCCTGTGCTCTTTCTGAGGAGACCCTTCAGAGTATCTAGCTGATGCTGTCAAAAGCAGGGTAATTATTCCCACATGCATAGGGCTGCAGTGTTAGGGGGTGGTTCCCTACATTTTTTGCAAACAACCTGCGTTGTGTGTGACTGTGGCAAGATGGAGGCACCAAGTCTTGCCACTGTGCTGTGTCCAGCCCACGTCATTTTCACCTTCTCCTGGGCTTTCTACCACCACATGGGCCACTGCTCAGCACTTTCTGCTTTTGCTACTTCTGTCTTTGTGGAGTCCACTGTGGAGGGAATATCAGTAAATAGGGTCTGAGCTGGTACCTGGGGAAAGTATTACACTTCCTTTTATAGAAAAACATACCGAAATTTAAAGAAATTACTTGTTTGGCCCAACATCACACAGCTGGTGAAGTATCGCCTCGATTGGACTGCTTCTCTCCACCGCCCCTTGTTCTTCCCTAACACCCATGTTACCGTTGCTGTGGCTCTATCCCCACTGCCTTCATTCAGAAACTCCCCCTGGGCTTCTGGGACTACACTGCATGCTCCCAGGATCACAACAGAGTTGACTCCCTCTAGATTTACAACCTAGTTCTGTCCTGCCCCTCAGTTTAAATTTTTTCTATAAAGATTCCAATTAGTTACACCTGGTAAAACTCTTGGATTTGAGGGTTTTACATGGGATGAATTTGAGTTTAGGCATGGCTGCCAACACTGCACAACTCCACAGTGCACTATCTGCAATGAGCTCCAGGGGGAGCCATTGAGATGGTGCAATGTGACCACCGCTTCCACAATAAATAGAAGGCGGTGAAATGATAACTTTCCAAGCAGTGTTTGCCTCTCTGGCTGCATTGAGAATTGCCAGGGGACCTTCTAGAACCAATGTCTGAGTTTCACTAGAGGAAATTAAGTCAAAATCCCTAAGGGGGGGTTGTAGCCATCAATACTTTTTAAAACCACAGGCCTAAAGCATGGGATCTGAAGACACAGAACTTGAACTTGAATCCTAGTTATTAAACTCTCCAATATTTATTTCTCCATCTTTAATAAAATGAGATTATGAAATTTTTGCTTTATAGGATTGTGACTATAACATTTACCATTGTAACTCTAATAAACACATAAAATGATTATTTAAATAATTTTAAATAATTATTATCATTGTTGTTATTGTAACAAAACATCACTGCTGTGATGTTTTCTAAACATACCTTAATGTTTAGAAAAAGAAGAAGAAGAAGAATACAAAGCCTGACAATTAAGTTCACTAACTATCCTAGAAAAAGTGCTGCATACCTCATTGCCGAATATCACTAGGGTCACCTTCAATGTACTCCCCTTGGGAAGCTATGCACCAACACCAGCACCGAGTTTACCTGTCAAAGCAATTTGGAACTGTTATCTGGAATGGCCATTAAAGCTGTTGTCATGTTACCCTTGGTGTCCTGAAAGTCATCAAAATGTCTTCCTTTCAATAGTTCCTATATCTTCAGGTAAAGAAAAAGTCACTGGGGGTCAAATCAGGTGAGTAGAGAGGGTGTTCCAATACAATTATTTGTTTACTGGCTAAAAACTCCTTGTGGGCAGTGCTGTGTGAGCTGGTGCATTGTCATGATGAAAGAGCCACATTTTTCTCAGGCCAAGATTTTCAGTTAAGATTTTCCTAACTGTTTACTTGGTATTCTGTGCTCACAGTCAGCTGACAGTTTTGACATACAATTTGACAAATTTTTGCAATGTTTTCTTCAGTTTAGCTCATTACAGGCCACTCTGATCTCTCTTCATCAGTGATGCTTTCTCTCCCCTCAGAAAAACCTTTAATCCATTTGTACCCTGCTGTTTTCTTCATGGCATTTTTCCCATAAACTTGGACTAACATGTCTCTTATTTCACTTCCACTCTTGCACTGAAATTTATGTTTGTTTGTTCTACGCTCTAATTTAAGCCCCAACATTCTTACAACAGCACACAACAACAATAATGAACACCACTCAGCAAGACACCACCACACATCAACACAAACACAGCTGTGAGACACTGATATAGCAAGGTTATGAAACATTACTGAGATGTTTGTACAGTGCCGCCAACGTAAGTGCACAATGGCAACTTTGCAAACTTAAAATCAGACCTTGTATACTACCAGTTAAGTCCATTATTTTCTCAGAGAGTCAAGGATCATGTAAAATATAAATAATATCAGATGATTCAGAAGATAATTCCTTTGGTCAAAACCATAGAAATTCTACTAAACTCTGAAAGTGGAAGACCTACTAAAGGTAACACCTGGCTGAATTATGGAGAAGGAAATCCTGCCATTGAGTTCTGCCTTCAGTTAACTTACCTTTCTATCCTAACCACATTCTGCTTTATCTAATGTTTCACATTACTCCAACTCTCTCTCGAACATCAAACATGAGTTTATAGTGGTGTTAGTTCACCCCTAGGGATCTCAGGTACTTCAAAATTAGCCTTCTCCTAAGTGAACTTCTCTATAATTTAAGCCCAACCAATAGCAGGTCCTATTGATTGCATTTCATGAATGTCTCTCAAGCATTAATTCTCTTTTCCATCTTCTTTCCATGCAAGAGGCATCTCTTTCTTGGACTGTTTTCCCTGATTCTAGCTGCTAATTAATCCTCTATATGCTAGAAATACCTTTCTAAAAAAGAAAATATTCACAAACAATTATCTGCTTTAAAATTCCTTTACTGTCCTATTATCTACAGAACTAAGTCCAAAGTCTTAGAGTATGAAAACCTTCTAGATCTAGCTATCATCAAATGTCAGAATCTTCCCTCTACCCACCCCTTCTACCTATGAATGTCCTAATCCATCACCCCGAATTCCACGCCATTCTCTGAACATGCCATTGTGGCTTAAGCTGTTGTGTAATCTTTTCCTAAGTAGCTGCTAATTATCTTTCAAGGCTGAGCTCCCACAACTCTCTATGATATCTTTTCTTGACTCTTCCCTGCACCATGAGTCCTCTCCTTTTCTGTATTCTCCATTATATATTTTACTCTGTTAAAACAAATCGATCATGTATTTCTTTCATATCCAATGATCTGAGGACTTTGTTAGGACAAGAGTTTAGAATTTATTTGATGCTTTTAACTTTTACCTGACAGGATAGAGTGAGTAGTTTAGTTAAAGGTGATTTCATTAGAATTGGGACTTGTTAGATTGTACTGAGGAGCATAGAAAGTTGTATTTGTACCAGGAACTCAGACTAAAGATAGATAAATGAACTTTCAGATAAGTAGATGTTTCAATCATTGTGGATTGGGAAATCTCTGTTGAAGTAGAAATATTTTCCCCTTCCCACCTGTAGCTCCACCATAATCCAGAAAAACCAAGAAATTTCCAGAAATGATCTTCAATTTTGTTGTGGAGTTAAAGGAAAATAAACCTGTATACTCTTCAGACACTGGTATTGACACAAACATGTACACTGATGAATGCTAAGAGTGGTTAAACGCTACGTGTGACCACCTTTAGTGCAAAATGTTTGTGTGAGTTTTGAATTTGAACATATTTAATCAAAGGGGAAAGCTTAAAAATCTCCTGTAAAAACTATTTTCCAATATTACTTTGCTTTTGAACAAGGAAAACTAAAGAAAAACTTTAAAGATGATCAGACATCTCTTTTAAGAAGTTTTTCTTTCTTAGAATTCCAGGTAAATTCATATTTGTAGAAAACCAAATTAATAAGAAATGGTCTTCATTGAGAATAATAAAAATTATTCATAACAAAAATTAAGAATTAATTAATGGTTATTTTACCATAGCCACTAATATTTAACCAATTAACATTTTACAAGTATTTCTTACACAAGACATTTAATATAAAAGCTAAGTTGAGAGACAGGCATGATCTCATCTAGAGTCACTTGGAATACAACAAGTACCTAAGCCACTCCAAAATGGTATTGAACCAAAAATCGGAACAGAGATGGTAGAACTAGCTGGCATGATAGATGCACTTTAATGTGGGTTTTAGACTGCCTTAACTCTTTTCCTCAAATAAGTATGAGCAAAAAAGTCTGAGCAAAAAAATTAAAAGAAAAAAATAGATAGGAAACTGAGAAGCACAGAGGAGTGAACAACATGAGTGATGAGAAGAAGGATCAAAGACAAGAAATGCAAAACAAACAGTCACAGTAACCTGAAATCAAGCAATAGGAAGTCTGTGCAGGACGTGGGCTGTGGCTCGGCTCTTGCCTCACTCTCCCTATGCTTAACTTACTGTTATTGCAGGGACACTGCAGACTGGTGTGTCCACCTCGAATTCTCTTAGATGGCTCATGCCTCTAATCCTAGCACACCAGGAGGCCAAGGCAGGTGGATTGCCTGAGCTCAGGAGTTCAAGATCAGTCTAAGCAGGAATGAAATGCCTATCTCTACTAAAAATAGAAAAACTGAGGCAAGAGGATCTCTTAAGGCCAAGAGTTTGAGGTTGTTGTGAGCTATGATGCCAGGGCACTCTACCCAGAGTGACAGAGTGAGAATCTGTCCCCCCCACCAAAAAAAAAAAAAAAAAGATGAAGCCTGAAGGACTATGAATAGAGCCATCATTAAAAGGAGAAGGCACATTATTGCCAACCCTGAAGCAGCTTCATATAACTTACAGCCATCAAAAGAAGCTTTTGTGTTTAGGTTACACCAAGACTATTGGTGTTATAAACCACTGTTTCTCAAATGAAAAAGAGGCTCAATATTTTCTTTTGTATTTTAATCCCCAAACAATGATCATGAGATGTGGGGCTTAGAATCACCTTTATAAAAGGAAATTTTTCAAAATATACTGCCAGCTTATGTATTCTTAAAACAACTAACTTCACCTGTTGTGAATTATTAAGGATTCATTTTCTTGTAATCCAGAGGCTTTTTCTGAATCTTTTGGTCTCATTCATTTGCCAACATAAAAACAATTTATTTAATTGTTCTGAGCGCATGTTCAAGGAACCATGTAATAACTTTTATTTCATTTTAATGACAGTCTTAATAGGAGCTTAAGTCAGCCTGAATCCAAAGCTCATGCCTCTTCCATTATGAATTCCAGAAGACATTTTAGTACCTTGCCTCCCACCACTGATAGGTACTACGCTGTTTGTACTGAATGAGCCCATACCAATCTCATCCTTTCTTCTATATTAGCAGAAGAAAACTTGCCTATTCCAGAAACGGAAATGCCTAATGCTATTTTTCTTTTTACATCTGCTATAGAGGAAGCTTCTGACAATATTAATCGCACTGCTTTTGAGAAGTGAGAATATATATATCTTCTCAAAATCTTTACATCTTATTTTAATAGGCTGTTAAGATTCTTAGTTGTCATCACAGCAAAATTTTAAGATTTCTCCTTTTTTCATATTCAGAGTACCTCATGAAGCCTTTGAGCGAATGACGAGAATTCCCAAAGACAAGTTCAGGCACTAGTGATAACAGGCCCAGAACAGAGATGCTGGAATGAATGAGTGGAAAGAATTCTGGAGCTGCATTCAGAAGATATAGAATAAAACTGGCTTGGAATGTTTCCAAATTGCATGACCTTGAACATTTGCATGACCCAGATCATTTAGACATTATGTCTTTGCTAAGGAGCTGGTTGTCCCTGCCCCAGCCAGACCATAGAGGGATGTAGTGAGTACAGGGGAGGCCATCTATAGAAGGACATTCTGTACTTTTGCAAAATACAGTACAGATGGATATTTTTGTTTCCCTTCTGTCACTTGTCTTTGTCACTCTACATGAGGTACCTTTCCGGACTTCCCATGATCCAGCATCACAGACAAATCTTGATGGAACAGAAGACCCCGAGCAAGGCAGCAAGCACAAACAGGCTGAGAGGCCAGAGATTACACACTGGGATAAAGGGACCAAGGAAGAAAGTGACATAATAGGGCACAAAAATCAGAGAAAGTTAAATGGACACTCACCCCTACTGTGCTGTCTGGAATTTCTTTCTCAAAAGGTTTAAATTATTTATTTCTTATAAGGATACATGATTAATGATGCTTTTAACTTTTCATTGTGGAGTAATCAATGATTCTAAGAAAAAAATAAGGACAAGACTATTAAAAAGGCTACAACAGAAAGCTAATGTGAAAATGCTAAATTATATTAAGAGAGAAAATCACCACTTGATCCCTAGGAGCTGAAAACAGATGATACTTATGACCAGCAATACAAGTCTGGAGACAGAAGTAAGGACAATAGTGTATTAGGCAGCCCAACATGCATATTGACATTTAACTGATGAGCTCTAAAGGCCAGAGCATGAGGAGAAACAAAATGAATATTTCTCTAACGTGCAATCACAGAACAGTATGTGTCGGGGTCTCACCCCAAGAGCAGCATCTCCTGAGACCTGTGGAAACTGGTAGCAATCAAATGAAGAAATATAAAGTTAAAAGCAACAGTAAAGAAAGACAAGAGACATAGAGTAGAATTAAAAGTGGGAGCTCAGGGGTCCATTGCCTGTCATGGGATTCCTGCAATGGCCCAGAGTGCTTGTTCCACTCTGATTTTATTGAAGTCTATTAGTCTACAGGGTAAGATGAGGGAGGGAACAAAGATGTCAGCAGTTTTTTGGATTGATCATATCAGCTCCTATTGTTATTATTATTAACCTAAAGGATAGCCTTCTATAATCTGAAATTTGAGCCTTGTATTGGGAGTGCCTCGTGTTTGAGATCTCACACACACAGATTTTTTTTTTTTTTTGTAGAGACAAGAGTCTCATTCTATCGCCCTCAGTAGAGTGCTGTGGTGTCACACTGCTCACAGCAACCTCCAACCCCTGGGCTTAGGCGATTCTCTTGCCTCAACCTCCTGAGTAGCTGGGACTACAGGCACCCACCACAACGCCAAGGCTGGGTGTTGTGTTTCAGCCAAGGCTGGGTTTGAACCCGCCACCTTCAGTATATGGGGCCAGTGCCCTACTCGCTGAGCCACAGGCACCGCCCCCACACACAGATTTTTAGGGAGGTGTTAAACTCCACTAGTTCTCTGTGGAATAAAATGTCACTGGAGTTAATCTCTTCTGAGGGATTGGTGGGAGGGAGGCATTTTCTTCCCATCACCAGCACAGAAGATCTTCCTCTGCTATAAGGGATATAAGCCCTTCTGCCCATATCTCAGAGCTTGAGTTACTCCCTTGGTCTCTGCCTGAGGCAAATGCAAATCTCCACAATGGGTATCTGCTTTACCTGTTTAATGGGTAGGAAACGCCCTAGAAGATTTATCTTTTTCTAAGACTTGTCATAGTCTTTTCTATGACCATTATTCTCCTCTGAGTACTCACAAACCCAGCAGGGTGTTTGTAAACTGTATCCCCAACAGGCTAGAATTTCAGAAAAAGCAAGAAGCTTGCTAGCCATGGCCATAAACTAGCTTAACCATAAACTAGCTGACTTTTCTTTGTTCCAGCTCACTCAGCTTACTTTTTAGTTTTCCTTTTTTTCTAGGGGTGCTTTCCTTTGCCAAGAATGGAATCTTCAGTCCCCATTCTCCCAGCAAGTATGAGTCTAGGTAACCTTCACATGTGGAGCTGTATTCTGTATTCTGAATATTAAATTACTCATAAAATAGTAGTATTGTCCACTAACTGGGAACTATGGGGCAAGAGCTATACTGCCGTTATCTCAAACACCTTTCACTGCACCCCTCAGGGTGATTACTCTCCTGCCCTTTTCTCACCATTACTGCAGGTTGGAAAACGTTGACTCAAGGAGGCAAACCACTGACATCCACCAAGCCCAAGCAATCCTATGTTTATTCTAATACATAACGTAATACTCAACATAGACTGATAATGTTTGTTATATGTATATTGTATCTTGTTTCTCTTGCAATTGCAGAAGTCAAATGCATCCTTTGTATATGTCAGTGTGTGTGTATGTGTGTGTATCATACATACATACATGTATATACTTTCTAGTAAGTTAAAATCAGGGGAATTTTATTATCTTTATGGTACAAACTCTTTTTATTATAATAGGAAATTATAAAATTAAAATTTCCAATGCAAAGAAGAAAATTTTAGGTAAATGTTAGAAATACTTACAGTTAGTATAGAACTATTCATTTATTAAGAGAAATAAAACAGTAGCATGTTTAATTAATTCATATATTAAAATTTATGTTACAGAATTACTTTTGAATCCATCCTTTTTCTCTGAAGAAAGTATGATGCTTTTAACAAAAACATATCTATTCTGCACTAAGTAAAAATATAAGAAGCACTGAAATATGTAATTAGTGGTATTTACAACCTTCATTGAGAAGTCGTTTAATGATAATTTTAACAAATCTGGCAAATTTTTGAGTCAGACTGACATTTCTTGAGACATGCATATAACTGATGTTTCTTCAGTGAAATGCAGAGTAGAATCTGTGAAGGAACATCAGATGTCTATAGGAAAATTAAGGTCAAGGACATGGCAAAATTTGGTACAGACTACAACAGATGTTCCCGTATAAAATCTTATTTCTATTAAAAACTATAGAAGGGTTCAGCCAGTAGAACCTATAATCACAGAATGTTAGAAGCATCAGGGATATTTAGGCTAGTTATTCTCATTATTTTAAGGGTGAGAAAACTGACACTCCAATAAGATTAAGTGATTAGCCCAAGGTCACAGAATCAGTTGGCAGTGTCTAAATCAGAACCCAAAGCATTTTCACTATCCTAGATTATCTCTTATTTACAACAAATGAAGAAAAAGTTTAATATTTTCTAAAAAAATATTACATTTAGAGTAAATTATCTTCTGTGATAGTAATAAATATAGGATTATTAACAAAAGGAAGCACAGCATTATCTGAATCTTTTCTGATTTCTGCTCCTGGACACTGCCTAATGTTATATTAAAGTTCAAATGCCAGAAAGTATTATCATTCCTCAGACATTAAACATATGTTTAACTAATACTAAACTTGCAATACAGTCTTCTTTTTAAATTTTAGAAGTACTTCTGAAAGTACCCTTAAAGATCAGTGTGTGGGTGGTACCTTTTTAAATTTAGTTAATGAGTAAACACGTTTTAGGTTTATCTTTCACAAAATTTAACATTATCCAGAGTTTGGGTGCAATAGTAACCTTTTATGCATTCAAAGAGATTTAGCAACAAATTGGCAAATATTCTCCCAATGAAATCAAAACACTGCAGTGAATTTAATGTCTTTTTTTTTGTGGATAAATCAAGTTAAAAATAGAACAGTGGCACACTTAGAAAAATACATATATATGTAACACAACTATAGCCTAGGATGAAGGAGGGAAGGGGAGGGGAAGAGAAAGGGAAGGGCATGGGTTGATAGAGGGAGGGTTAGTAGAGGGACCACACCTAAGGAGTACTTGTATATTGCAAGTACAAGTTGGATCTATTAGGTGTAGAACATAAATGTCTTAACGTTGTAATTGGGTAAGTGAGGTGAAGGTTATGTTGATTAGTAGGATATAAGCACTCCAATTTGTACAAATAATCACACATTGAATCCCATAATGGCATAAAAGTATATATGATCTATGTACAAATGACTTAATAAAAAATATATTTGCATATTCTAAAATGTCATAAATTTATCACTCATGATTTTTTTAGACAGAATGGGAATTAGAAAATCTCAGTTGTGTTACAATCTGTTATACAGCATGTCTTAAGATTCTGGCTTTACCTTTTCAATGGCCAATTAGGACAGAATTTGCAGAGTCTGGACATTAGTAAGTGAGAATACAACTGACTTTTTTTACAGTAACAGTTATAGGGCTAGTTAGTCCTCTCCAACCTAGCAAGATGCACAACTAGTTATTGGAGCCAAATAACCTGAAAGTTAATATGTACTGCTCTATCATGCTCATCTCCCACTTTTTCTCATTTAGCTAGGTCAAAAAAATATCTGACTGTCTTGCACTTGACCTTGGTGCTTCTCAAACTTGCATGAGTATCAGATTTCTCAAAGAACTTGGTAAAAATACAAAGGTCCTGGTTCTAGCCTACTTCAAGTAACCTAGCCTCTGTGGGGTTTCTTATCTGGACACATGATGATGATGTGCACCAAATTTGAGAAGTACTGCTGTAGTGTATGCTCCTAATAGCATACTTCCCAATAACTGAATTTTCTTCTTTGTTGGTCTATCTCATTATAGCTTCTTTCTGCACCAGTTCATTCTCCAATTAGTCTACAAATATGAACAAGTCTAAATTAAAAAATAATAATGATAGTAATAATGATTGCTAATTATAGTCAAGAAAAAAATCCAGTTTCTTATGATAAATAAAGGCACCTTTAAGATTTGCCTTTTCAGTTCTTTCTAATCTCATTTTTCATCACCCCAAATTACTTGGAAATTCCCCTAATGCACAGAACATTAAATACAGAGAACAGAATACAAAGAGATCTTGAGTTAGAAAGAGAATAAAATTTTAAGGAACTAAAAGCAGGTTACATAGGTTAACACAAAAACAGAGAAGGAATGAGTGGCTAGAGATACAGTTGGTGAGATGGGCAGTCCATGTAAAAACTTGTTAGTTCTAGTTTTTCTTTATCCTTAGGAAAATTGGGAATCATAAGTGGATATAGGCAGAGAATTGTCTCATATTTACATTTTAAAGGATTAATTTGACCCCAATGTGGAGAATAGATTAGATGATTAAAAGTATGGATGATATAGTGCTTTCCAAAAGGCTACTATAAGCATTCTGGTGAAAACAGCTAGTGATTGGACTAGGCTCTGCTCATAAATTGAGCAACCATGTCACTTTGGGGACGTAATTCAACCTGTATGAATTTTAGTTTCATCGCTTAATAACTAAACTCATCCCCTCATCCATTATGAGCTCATAGCCAAATCTTGGCAAGCGAGTATCATGAACTTGGCACTGAGGGTACACTGAAGCCAAATTAGATGCCAGCAAGAAAGGTTTTGCTGAAAATGATGTAATGAAGACACACTTCATAGATGTTGGGATGGGATTTGGAGACCAATAAGAATATATGAAGCACTCAGGGACCGATATTAGGAAACATTTAACACTACTGCAACATAAAGAGATGCAGGCAAAGAACAATGTTAACAAAGTCCAGGGAGAGATTTTGGCTTAAAGAACAAAGTACCACACCCTACAGGTAGAGAGTGGGAAGGCCAGAGTTCACTACTAGTTCTCTGACACTGCAGCTCTCAGTTTTTCTTTTGTATGCTAGCCAGATGAAGTGATAGAGTTGCCCATAGTTCTGGCTAATGAAGTGATATCAGTGAGATCCATGTTTCAATTGAAGAATACTAATGGAATTTTCTGATTAATTAGGAAAAAACATATCAGAAGAAATGGAAATTTTTGAGTTAACTGATTTAGGGAAATGAGATAGCATGATTAAGCAAGAGTACATGATACCCAGTGGGTGTGTATTACAGAGGGAAATGAACCTCACCTAGAGTTCTACAGAGAGCAGGCTGGGCTGGAAAGTGTGGTTTGGGGAGAATGGAAAGATTGGGGGAAGGCGTGCTTTGGAAGTCTGCCTTCCTGGCAAATCCCAGATATTTCTTTCTAACATCTACCTACTCATTCAATTCCTTTCTTCATTTCTAAAGCACAATGAATTGCCTTCTATATCCCACTCCCACTTCTAGATTCTAGAAGATAAAAAAACAAAATTACACCCTCTTTTCCCTCATAGGATTTTATTTCTAGTAGGAGACCAGAGCCATGATCCAGCAAATATAATACTATATGGCAGGTGCTAACATAGCTGCTCAAGATGCTTTGGAGATACAGAGAGGAGGAAAAATAATAGTTATCATTCAGAGGTCAGAAAGAGAATGAACTTGGTCTTGAGGGAGGAGAATTGAGTAGGAAGAGAAAAAAATTAAGAGGTTTAAAGTAGGAACAATGACACCTCTGGGGTCTAGAGAACAGAGGCAAATAGTTTGACATGAGTGTAGTAGAAGGTGTTTGTGGGACAGGGATAGATAAGCCAAGAGAAGCAGGCAGGTGCCAAATCATGAAGTAGTCTGTATACCAAGCTAAGAAAGCTGACAGAAACCATGTACTTCTGGGAGTCTCTGAAAGATTTATATCAGCAGAGTGATAAAATCCTGTCCAGGCTTAGTAAAACCCATGTTAAATGCAATGTAAGCTTAGAAGGCCTCCAGGCAGGAGGCCCAGAGACTGGTTAGACAGCTTGCTTCCAAACTTGGGTGATTGTAAAAGTGATTGCGATAATCACTGGTATGGGAGCACAGAGGAGAAATAGACTGGATTAGAGAAAATAAGTTTTCAGCCTATTTATTTTCCCATAAATTCTTATTTATTCTTCCTTTAACATGCTAAGAAGGAGAAAGGAAATTATATATAATTAATAAATAGTGTATATAACTGTGGCTGTGTTTATTTTCTGGCTCTAAATCGAACAGAAAGGTTCCTAGGGAATTGTACTTATTATACATGTACAGAAGTGCAAGAGATGAATTGAACTTTAGCCCTTGGAGACATGAGTATTGAAAGTGACCCACTCTCAGCTCTTGCTCACTAATCACAACCCCTATGATTTCCAGACATTGGAAGTCACTTCTTCCCACTCACTTAGTGATGCTATTTAAGGGGGGAAAGGCATAAGACTCAGTCAAGAATAAATGAACTCACCATAATTATGGGTTTTACTCACCTTTTAGGCATGCTTACTTTTGCCAAGTAGAGTCTGTTAGGCCAAGACCCACATTGGCAGGTGGCATGCAGAAGGGCAGTGCAGCTCATCCACCACTTTGAAATGGATTTCTTTCCTGCTTTACTGAAGATAAGGGACATCAATCTGGTTAGTGTAGAGCAAACATATTCCTTAACTGGACAAAAGGATAAATGACTTTGTCCTTGATCTAGAGAAATTCTCTAGCAAACACAACTTCACTTTCTCTGTCTCCTAAAGAAGCCTGGTGGTAAGTGATGTATTACCTAAATGAATGAGTCCCAAATCTAGGAAAATCATTCAGTGCTGCAATCAAGAATGTTTAGTGACGAAAAATGTTTGGTTAGTTTAAAGTGTTGCTCAAATGGGGAAAGTACCAATGACAATAATTTTTTACCCTCTGTAGAAGTAGGATTCTTTGGCTGCAGCATAAGAAGCCAACTCCAGTTTAAGCAAAAACAAAAATTATAGAAGATCATGGGGTAGCATTAAGGATGAGACTGTGAGGAAGCTGAGACATGAAACACTTAGCTCTGGGGACCTGAATATCAAGAAACAGACAGAAGTTTTTCCTAGGGGGACAGTGAGGAAAATGAGCTCCTTCTTAAGTAAAGTGACAACTTTTGTAAAAGTTTCTGAGAAAAATGACCCTGCATGAAAAGGAACAGTGTGGACGAAAGGGAAAATATAGTATGTGCATTAGAACTCCTGAAGCAGAGACAATCAACGCGTGTGTACTTTAGCGATGATCCCTTGATGAAAAGTTCAATAAATGTTGTATAAAAGGAACATACCTTCAAGTGAGGCAGTACGAGGACTGATAATAAAGAAGAAAACCTAGCTTCTAAGTGGAAAAATTACACTTGATGTGGGCACAATGTATAACGAACTCAAAATTACCTCTCTTGATGGGTGCCAAATCTCAGTAAAATAAACACTCTTTACAGGAACATGATAGTACCCAACCCTAGCCAATGGATCATTTTACTCAATGGCTATTTAGTTAACAGAAATTTCAGGCAATAATTTACATGACGCTTGAGTGTTGTCAAAGAATTAAATCCAGAAGTCTTGATGACATAATGATAGAGCTTATGAAAATATAAGCATAAGAACTATATCATTTTTCTAATGCCACTGTATAGCAGCGAGGGCATTTTCATTGTGAGCATGGTACTCAATCCTATACTTCTTATCCATGTGGCCTTTGGAAAGTGTTTTAGCCTTTTTAATCCTTAATTTCCTCATACAAAAGAAAAATCAGTAATAATTACCAGCTATTTATCTCACAGGGTTGTGAAGTAAGTCAGGCAAAATTATGGTTGATAAAATTGCTTTGCAAATTTTATAGCATCTAAATGCTATGCTGTGTATAGCATCCTATAAATGGAAGGATTAATGACATGTATGTCGACACATTATTTAATATTGAATGTCAAGAAAAAAGTAATACTTTGGATTTCTTGACTGGAAGCCACAGAATTCGCATGAATTGAATTCGGGTCCATCACAGACATTTGAATCAATATTTAACAAGCCAACACAAATTTTATTTTTTAAGAGTTAACCTCAATGTGCTAAGTTTATACCATAACTTTTAAAAATAAGCATTTTTATGCCCATAAGGCATGAATCTCCATAAACAACTTCTTTTTTAAGACCATGTGAAACAGCACTAAACAAAAGCTGCCATTGCAACACCTTTGGCATGACAGAACATGAGCATAATTAATATCGCAAGCAAATGTAATCTCGAAGTATCAGATTGCAAGCTCACTGTTCAATTGTTCTGTAAATGATAGGGTATGTTTCCTGTGGAACAAACCACTGAGAATTTTTTAATTGCCCCTTAATACAAATCATACTGTATTTTTATCTAGAGAAAACAGTCCACGGGAACCACCTTCTCCCACCCATGTCTTGGCAGTGGGAACTAGTGTCTCAGATTAGTACAATTTACTGATCCCCATAGCAACAATGTGCTTTATCTTTCATAAATCCTAATATCATAAGGACTCCATTGTACTTTAAAATAACCATTTGGATGTAAAATATAAATGCTTTAAATAGAACACTTTTTAAAATAAGAAGTTGCTATCATGCTAAAAAATCTTATGTAGTCTCTTCACCAAATTTTTGTTTTAGAATAAACCTCCTACTATTTGTAAGCAAAGGTCACCAGGCCTTTCAAAGAAGTGATTGAATTAAAGTTGTCCCATTTGTTACTCAGTAGAGCATTAAATGGACTGTAAACATGTGGGGCTGGGCTTTGAATGATGTCCCTACATGCAGAAAGCAACACTCCATGGAGGCACGGCCCAGGTGCTTGCTAGGCTTAGAGATTTCTACTTTTTTGTTTTGTTGGCTTGAAACAAGCAATTGAAGTTAGTCAAGTGGCCAAAATCTTCGTCTACAGTGAGACCTGGACACTTTCCAGCTTTCTTTGTTTGTTAAAGCACATTGGCTAGAATTCCAAATGGCATAATAGAAAGTAGTTACATGCATAAATTGCTCTGGGGTCCTCAAAAGAATATGCTGTATGCATAGTAAGTATTGTATTAATTATTTTATCTTATGGTCAGATTTGACACTCTTTAAGCCTATAGGATTACACATATTTTAATAAAGTAAATGTTCCCCAGATGTGCTTTCACACGCCTGCATTCTATTTTTCTGTTGGAGACAGTGAAGGTGGTGATACAGATAGCCTATTTTCTTTTGGCTGCCTCTCTTCAATGTTTCAAATGCGTTAACACTCAGCGGGTAAAACTGAAATACTTTTTATACTTCAAAACTGTTCCCTTGTAAGATCTCAAACGATTGTTAAATCAGGGTTGAGTGAGCTGCAACTGGATATGTCATTCATTGATTTTTTTAGTAAGGATTTGACATTTCTATGCATGTTAACACCCTCTTTTGGTAATAAAAGCTCTTGGAGCCAGTTCTTTCTCTGTTCTCTCTTGAAGGCCTGCTGTTCTTTCTCATTTTTCAAGTGCTTCATGAACAAATAAAGTAACTTGACATTGTCCTTAAGAGGAGTGTTTCAATATTCTGGACCCACTGATTGTGCTCTGAATAATTTGCCTCTGCCTTTTGCATTATAAAGAAAACCAGATGAAAAGGAATGTTGTATATCTAAGCATAGAGCAGTTCCAATAAGTGCCAAGCCTCTTGGGCTCCAACTTGCCTCCCAAGGTTCTAAAATAAGGCCCTTTTCTTTTTAAATGACATCATTTGGTGAGACTGCTAGTTGGGAGGATTGAGTGAAGAAAGCAAATGAATGTAATCATCCTGAAGTCAAGAACTTCATCTTATTTATCACTGTAGTTCATGTGGTGACTGGTTTCATTAGTGTCTTAAGTAGTTATAGGAACCAAGAAAGGAAAAAAAAATTAAAAGTTTTCTGAATCATCAAGTGCTCTGTTTTATAATACAAACAGGTGGGAAGTTTTTGTAAATGAAAACTGTAATGAAAAGAAGTCTTAAGTAAAGCTCAAAGCATGGGTTTAGGGAGTATTGCTTACACAGTTATTTATTTATTTGTCTGTCTTTATGTGTCTATGACGTAAAGATATTCTGTGATGTAATACATGAGCTATGATTATAAAATAATTAGGCTTAAAAAACACATATTTTGGACACTACATGTGTATTATAGTGGGGCTTAATTAAATAAGTATGCCAAAGTACTTTACAAACTGTTAAGTGGTATCAAAATATGAAATGTTGCAATCATGGTTTGTTCAACAACCAATATATTATTGAGCAGCTCTTATTGTCTCCATTCATAAAATAATCACATGGTAGGAACCAGAAAGAATGAGATGACTTTTCTCATAACCAAACCAATACAGCAAAGAGAAAATAATTCATATAAAAATTGACAACTAGCTATAGAGAATATACATATTAAAGCTCATTTATAAAAAGGCATTCTTACCTGACCAATAGAAAAGTTGGTTTAGGAATATAATGTATCTTTTATTCTCAAAGTGTCATTTTATTATTATAATTTTGAATCATAACAGCTCAGAAGTTTTCATCAAGAATAATAAACTGAACGACTGTTTCCACCCTCCCTAGACAGTATTGCAATCTATGAATGCAGTGAGAAAGTGGCTGCAAAAAGAGACACGAGGCAAGACAGCTCTCAGGAACTGCATACATGGAGTCACTATTGATTGTGTTCCCACTTATTCCCAGCTGCAATCACTCCATCTCACAGCTGGACAGCACCTCTCATTCAAGATAAAACTCCAGTTCTTGACCATTCCACACTACGGTGCTGCCATTTCCAGCTGTTCCTTGATCAAAACACAGTGCTTTGAGTTTTGCTTGTTTATGTCCATGAAACCAATGCATAAGCACAGGGATGACATACTTAGGGGAACTTAGAAGCTTCTTGCTACACAAATCAGTGTTAGGAGACACCATAGCAAGTTAAAAACAGATTGCAATGACTAAAACAATCACCGAAGAGCTGTAATTAACCTTAACCTGTACCTGTGGATAACAAATATGTTGAGTATTACGGCTCAGAGATTCTCTCCCTTCATCACATTTTATATGCAAGATGAAAAGATTGCAGAAAAGCAGAGTGGTTTGCTAAGCTTTCTTTTCCTCAGAAATGTCTCATTAGAGTAGTGTGTGGATGGTTTTAAACTATCTCAAGATAAGCACTGGTTTGGAAAAATATGGCTATTATAATGTCTGTGTATCTTTCTAAACACTATACTTTTTCCTATAAATAGAATAGATAACATATGTATTAAGTTATGGGTGTACAGATGACTATAATGAGCCTCCAGACATGCTTAGCTCCTAAAACATGTTCAATAATAAGGTGGTTTTGTCATCTTTTGACTTTCCTTTAGAACCAATGGCCAGCTGTGTGTGAGAGTTCCCCTCATGAACCAGCCTCAGCATCACTACACAAGTCTCCTAAGTTAGTACTGAGCTAGCCCACCTTATCCTGCCTGGTTCCTACCAGCTTGACAGGATGCCTCCCTCTTTATCTGTGTCTTCAAATCATCCTCAGAAAGAAAGATGTTCTCTGGGTTCCAGAGAAGCCATTGAGAGAGAATGGTGTAGGCATTCCACATTTTCTCCCCACTCATTTGTCCAACAATTCCAATCAAAATATGTTGAAATTGCCTACCTTGTTGTAGCTCATCTCAATGGTAAACCAATGAAACAGATGCAAAACAAAGAATAAACAAAGGGGAAAAGTCATTTTTCTTCACTGTATTTTATTTAGCATTAATATCTCTGTTATATACAGATAAGCCCATGGACGCAATCATTCCTAAATAGACTGCACAGGAAGCTAGAGTGCAAATTGAATGAAATACCCCTGTAAACAACTAGGAAAGCTTTTCAGCACTGATTTCTATACTTAGTATCAAATAATTTGAATAACTCCACAATTTGAGTGGATTAAGGGAAACATTATTTTGCATATATATATATATATATATTTCTGAATTTATTTAAGAATAGAATACAGTATTAGGTACCATAAACAGATTACAAAGTACAAAATAGGTATAATTCCTGAGCTCAAGAATATTCTAATCTAGTTAAAAAGGAGGATTTCCAGTCCCAATAGTAATAATTTAATATTGTTTGTTTTGCCATGTTTTGCTTTTTAATAAGATACAGACTTAAATTTATGAATAATTGTATAATACCACCCCCGTTCTTCTTGTATTCTCCTGGAAGGAGCTCTGTGTGTGCTCAATGGGCTCCCGTGATGAGCCAGAAACCCTAGAGCACAGAAGGAATTTAAGACCCATTTGGGTTTTTTATCTTGCTGTTTAGGGATTCACAAGCTTTAGAAATATCCTTGAAATAAAGATAAACTATTTCTTACAGATCTTGGGATATGAATTTGGAAAGCAATAGAGGCAAGAGAGGCTGTCCTTTGCAATGGCACAACAGAGCAAAATCAAACTCTGAAGAAAAATAAATGAGGGGCAATTACCCAAGGTAGCTTTATGGATTCTGCCAGCTCAGTTAGACCCACATTCCCAAAGATGACTCGATCATGTAAGCTGAAATATAAGAATATATGACTCAGATAATCCAATATTTTAACAATACCAATGTGAGTGAATTAAGTGTTTTTGTTATTTATGTCTGTTAGAACTGTTTAAGGGGCTCCTGGAAGCTAACCCATACAGTAAATACAATGCTTCTGGTCCCCAATGGTTGTGCAGAATTTAAAATGCAAGTGGTCATGTCGGCATGCAAACTAGCTGAAACCTAAACATTTCATTCCAACCAGCGATTACATATTGCTATATCACTCTTCTTTCTCTCTCTTCTCCTCTACCATGCTTCATATTAGATTAAATAGTTAACTTAGAAAGCAAGATGCCCTTTTAGGAATAAGGAAAACATTAAATAATTTCTCCCAGACAGAGTCAATTGAGAAACCAAAAGACAGTTACTAGTTTCTGACAACATGCGATTTTACAATTGCTCTAGTAGTATATACCATCAAATCTCATCAAGAAAGAAAATTAAATCTTATAGAGAACAGCAATTCTGGTAATGCCATAACTGCTCCATTTAATGCACCCAAAGTAAAAATGCAGAGCTTGCTGCATGAAGTACTTTGATTATCTACTGTCTCCTTCTGTCTTCTTAAGCTTCAGCCAAAGTGGACTTCTCACAATAGACAAACATATTTTGTACCATGTTGCTTCTTGGCTATTACTCGAACTTTTCTGTTCACCTGAAATTCCTGCATTTCCAAGTATCATTCATTCACTCAGGATTTCAAAACATGTGCACTTGTTACCTGATCTACGTCAGTATCTGTGCAAGTCTAAATCCTACTCCTGTTTTAAGAGCTTGAAGTTTCAATCAAAGCAATGAAATTATTCCATGAATGTGACTGTATCCTTCTGTTCTTAAACAATCATTCGTCTATCTATTTAGTTTGTTTAGTTAAATATTATATTGAACACCTACTTAGTCCTAGTGACACAAGTACAAATATAACCTATTTCTCACCCTTATGGAACTTCAAGCCTGATTGAAAAGCAAACCAAGAAAATAGGAATTACTCTACAATATAAAGTGGAATGGAAGAGGTGGGCAAGGTGTGCCCCTAAAACCTAAACCCTGCTGGGTGGGCCTGAAGAGAGGACAGCTGATCTGTGCCTTGAAATTCAAAGAGTGCTAGGTAAAGAAGAAAATAAAGGATATTCTGTGAAGAAAGACAAGGCATAGAGGATATAGTCTAATGCATATAAGGAAAAGAAAAGTTCCTAGGTTGCCAGATTGCATAGGCAATGGTGAGTGAATGGGCAAAGATGAGATTAAGATGTAGATAGGAAGTAGATCTTGATACATTGTTGAGAACCAAGTTAAGAAATTTATACTTTATATTGAAAGATTTGGGAAAGTATTGAAAAAAACTGAGCAGAAAATTGCAAGATTATAATTCAGTTATGAATTCCTCCATCATCCATACAAACCTTTAAGCCAGAAATCTAAGAAGTAAACATATTATTGCCTTCTCTTTCAATGTCTCACATTAGATCTGCCAATGTCCAGATTACTTTAGTAAATATATCTAGGTTCTATAAACTTCTTTCACCTCTGTTGTCCCAATCTTAAACCAGGATCAACCAAGATATCTTCAGAATTTTTCAAGAATATGTTAACTATTCTCCTAAATCTGTCATCCATACAACCATATGAATGATCTTCTAAACAGGTAAATCTGGTCATGTTGTACCTCTGCTTAAAGGGTTTATTTAATGTAGTACTAAAGAAGGTAATCAATAGAAGTCTTTCTGAGGACTTTACATTTAAGGTGAAATCCACAAGCGTTAGAGAAGCTAGCTACCGAAAGAACTAGGGAAAAATCAGAGTGACATCATTAACAGAATGAAATGACAAGCCACAGAGTGGGAAAAGATATTCATAACATGAGGGATATGCTCAGAATTAAAATAAAACAATAATAAAAGGCATAATGTCAGCCCTTCCGCAACAGAGAAGTACAGAAAAACAAGTAACAGAGAGTATAGCAAGATGCCCATTTAAATTTATGTATACCTCAGTACGTAATCAAGATAGCTAATGCAAATAGAAGGATAGAATACGGGAAAAAGCAATTTCCAGCATTAGGTAGACACTAATTATCAGTTGGTGATTTTACTTTAATAAAGAGACATAAAGACTGAAGCTGTGCTGGTAGTTTTAAGAAGGGGATGGCAGAGTGCCTGTCAGCAAAGCAGTTCTTAAACCTACCTCCTGGGATATGAGTTTGGCTTCAGGAAGGACCAGAGATCCAGGAGTACCAGCAGGAAGACAGAGCAACTCAGACTTTTACATATATGGCGCTAAACTTCCATTTGAAAATTTAAATGGACACTTCTCAGACACTTCAGTGCTTGATCAAAATATATCCTCTATTATTATTAAAAATAAATGCATATTGAAGTTGCGTTTTTTTTAGAATTGGAACAGACAATCATGGAAGGAAAGATCACAATCTATATATTATTAAGAATCTACATTTTTAGATCCACTCATCTTAATATGTATTTTATGATCTGATACTTCATTTGCCATTTTTTCCTACTTTCTAGCTCCAACTCTGCTGCTTTCATCAGTATTTGAAGCTATGCCGGCCTTAGGGATGTCTATAAGAGCATTATATAGATAAAGATCTTTGTGTAGCCTTGAAAAATAATATTTCTCACACATTTTAGGATGAAAAAAGACATTGATATTTTTACTTTTTTAACTTTTTGTACAGATGGGAGTTATCTCATATTCCCATAGCTGGTCTTGAACTCCTGGCCCCAAGTGATCAACTCAGTTCAGGCTCCCAAAATTCCTGGGATCACAGGAGTGAGCCACCATGACTGTTTTTTGTTTTGTTTTGTTTTTTTGATACAGGGTCTTCCTCTATTGCCTAGGTTAGAATGCAGTGGCATTATTTGAGCTCACTGCAAGCTCAAATTCCTGGGCTCAAGCCATCCTCCTGCTTCAGCCTCCTGAGTAGCTGGATCTACAGCTATGCCATATCGAGCTCATTTAATTTAAATTTTATTTTTTTTTTAGACTATTCTCAACTAAGTTGACTCACTGTGTTGAGTCAGGCTGCTCTCAAACTCCTGCCATCAAATGATCCTACTGCCTCAGCCTTCTAAAAGTATTGAGATTGTAGGTGTGAACCACCACACCTAGCATAACCTTACAAAATTAGAAGGTGATTATGCAGACATCAATCTGTGGTGATATCACAATGGAGAGAAGGATATAATTCAAAGTCATTCACTCAGTCTGGAGAACAGCTAGACTGAAAACCACTTAAGTTGACAAGAGGGAAAACTGAAAGTCAGAAGAAAAATCAAATGAGAAGTTTGAAAGTTTATCTCCATAAATCCTGGTATTTAACATGAATACCAAGGGCAAGGGAAGTCTCCTCTCTGGATTTTTAAGAGGCTGAGACAAGTCAGAGAAGTACTATCCATAGAACTACAATATATTAAACTCATATAGCTTTGCCAATAGAGCCATAGTTCTCATTAATGCAAAAACTAGTAATGCATCAGTGAAAAAACACATGCTTACAAGTTGGTGGTCCAACTTGTGGTCCACCTTGAAAAGAAAGATAATGATGGTTAATTTAAAAGTAACTGAAATATTAATTAACCTATAAATCAACATAAATAACAACAGCAAACCCCCTTTTGCCCCACATTGCTCATCTAATGTTTCACAAAGACCCTCTGTTATCCCCCATAGCCCTAGTGAGTTCTAATCCCCTTAATCTGCCACTGCTGCCCTTCTAAATGTACAACACTTACTAATATTGTTCACTTACTGGAGATACACTATTAAATAAGAGTCAGCTCAACACTGAAGGAACTCACAGTATAATTGAAAAGTCATAAATTATATCATAAACTGTACACAGAAGAATTAGAAAAATTCAGTTGGTGAATGGATGGACAATCTAGATAAGGCTTTATAGTGGTTTATAGTTTGATTTTTAAAGGATTTTTAATACTTTGAAATGTGAAGAAATTCCATAAAAATATGTGCAAAGGCTTAGTCATAGAGATTATGTTATGTGGGAAGTATAGTGAAGAGTTCATTAAAATTAGTGAATAAATTACCAGGAAAAAGAGTGACAAGAGATGTAACAGGATGTTACATCAATGAAGCTGAATGATTGATCACAGAGAAGCTAGAGATGTTTTACCAGAACAATACACGTGGAGTTTTGCTATTGTTGGTGATAGTATCATTTTAGATTTATATTTTAGGAATGTGACTCAAATGGGAAATGAACCTATAAAGGAAGAGACTGACATCAGGAAGATCAGATCGAAAGCTTTTTTCAGGAAAGAACCAATGGAAGTCATGGAAACATTGTTGTTGAAAACCAAATACTGGATTCAAGAGATATTTGAGATTATTTTAAGGAATTTGTGGTGATTTAAGTGTAGGGTGGGTGGAAAAGGAGCAAACAGTAAACTTTCCAGTCTGAAAGACTGAAGGGGTGGTACCACCATTTATGAAGAAGAAATCAATACTGGGAGAAGTGGTTTGAGTGGGGGAGAGCTAAGAAGTTTAGTTTGGGACATGTTTTGTTGGAGGTTACTGTAGTCTATCCAACAAGGTCAAATATGGTAAGAAATAGGAAGAGGGTATAGAGGTAAGAATGTCATATGGAGAGGCAGAGAGTTGAAAATTAGTAGCTTATGCACTGTAGTGTTGACTGTAAAAATTAATTAAATAGTTCAGGAGGAACAGTCCAAGAGGAGCTACACAGGGTCACTCCCTACAAAAATCTAGCAACAACAGAGTGATCCTGGTAGGGTCTAATCTGGGAGAGACACCTCCCCAACTCTGAGGATGGTCATAGGCAACAGTAAAAAATAATCATGAGGCAGAATCAACAGAAAAACTCTGGCAATATGAATAATCAGAGTAGATCAACTCCCCAAGGAAAGACAAGGTAGACACAGCACAAGATCCCTTGCATAAGCAAATGGCTGAGATGTCAGAAATCGAATTCAGAGTCTGGATAGCAAATAAGATCAGTGGAATGGAGAAAAAGATGAAATTGGAATTTCAAGCAGTAATCCAAAAGATGACCCAAAAGATGTCTCAAGAATTCAATGAATTCAAAGGCAAAATGACCAAAGATTTTGACACATTAAGACAAGAAGTTACAGCCCTCAAAGATCTGAGAAATACAGTAGAATCCCTCAGAAACAGAATGGAGCAAGCAAAAGAAAGGATTTCTGACATGGAAGATAAAGCTTTCGAACACTCCCAAACTTCCAAAGAGGAAGAGAAATGGAAGGCACAAATGGATCATTCTCTCAGACACCTTTCGGATAACTCGAAGAAAACCAATATTCGTCTCATAGGGATACCAGAAAACGATGAAGTGGTGTCACAGGGCCCAGAGTCTCTTCTTTATGAGATTATGAAAGAGAACTTTCCAGATATGCCAAGAGATTCTGAAATTCAGATAGCAGACAGTTTCAGAACCACAGCATGACTCAACTCAAATAAGACACCCCCCAGGCACATCATAATTAAGTTCACTAAATTTAATATGAAGGAGAAAATTCTGAAAGCAGCCAGACATAAGAAATCCATTACCTACAAGGGGAAGAATATTAAAATAACTACAGATCTCTCTGATCAAACATTTCAAGCTAGAAGAGAATGGTCATTGACTTTCAATCTCCTAAAACAAAAAAACTTTCAACCCAAGATCCTGTACCTAGCTAAACTGAGTTTCATTTATGATGGAGAAATTAAATACTTTAATGACATCCACATGTTAAAGAAATTTGCTATAACTAAACCAGCTCTCCAGGATATCCTCAGATCTATCCTCCACAATGACCAGAATAATCCTCCACCACAAAAGTAAACTCACCCAGAAACTTTTTATCAAATTCAAACTTCCACAATGATGAAAGGTTTAAAAATGTCCACTAGATTTTCTAAATATTTATCAATATTTTCAATTAATATGAAGGGTTTAAATTGTCCTCTAAAGAGGCATAGGTTAGCTGACTGGATACAAAAACTCAGGCCAGATATGTGCTGAATACAAGAATCTCATCTTACCTTAAAAGAAAAATTTAGACCCAAGGTGAAGGAATGGTCATCTATATTCCAGGCAAATGGAAAACAGAAAAAAGCAGGTGTTGCAATCTTATTCGCAGATGCAATAGGCTTTAAACCAACCAAAATAAGGAAGGATAAAGATGAACATTTCTTATTTGTTAAAGGTAATACTCAATATGATGAGATTTCAATTATTAATATTTATGCACCCAACCAAAATTCACCTCAATTTATAAGAAAAACTCTAACAGATATGAGTAACTTGATTTCCTCCAGCTCCATAGTAGTTGGAGATTTTAATACTCCTTTCGCAGTGTTGGATAGATCCTCTAAGAAGAAGCTAAGTAAAGAAATTTTAAATTTAAACTTAACCATTCAACATCTGGATTTAACAGACATCTACAGAACATTTCATCCTAATAAAATTGAATACACATTCTTCTCCATGGAACATGCTCCCAAATCGATCACATCTTAGGTCAAAAGTCTAACCTCAACAAATTTAAAAGAATAGAAATTTTTCCTTGCATCTTCTCTGACCATCATGGAATAAAAGTTGAACTCAATAACAACAGGAATCTGCATACTCATACAAAAACATGGAAGCTAAATAACCTTATGCTGAAGGACAGATGTGTCATAGACGAGATTAAGAAGGAAATTACCAAATTTTTGGAACAAAATGACAATAAAGACACGAATTATCAGAACATCTGTGATACTGCAAAGGCAGTCCTAAGAGGAAAATTTATAGCACTACAAGCCTTCCTCAAGAAAATGGAAAGAGAGGAAGTTAACAACTTAATGGGACATCTTAAGCAAATGCAGAAGGAAGAACATTACAACCCCAAACTGAGCAGAAGAAAATAAATAACCAAAATGAGAGCATCATTAAATGAAATTGATAGCAAAAGAATTATAGAACAGATCAATAAATCAAAAGGTTGGTTTTTTGAAAAGGTCAATAAAATAGATAAACCTTTGGCTAACCTAGCCAGGAAAAAAAGAGTAAAATCTCTAATTTCATCAATCAGAAATAGTAAAGACAAAATAACAACAGACCCCTCAGAAATTCAAATATCCTTAACGAATATTACAAGAAACTTTACTCTCAGAAATATGAAAATCTGAAGGAAATTCACCAATATTTGGAAGCATGCCACCTACCAAGACTTAGCCTAAATGTAGTGGAAATGTTGAACAGGCCTATATCAAGTTCTGAAATAGAATCAACTATAAAAAATTTCCCTAAAAAGAAAAGCCCGAGACCTGATGGCTTCATGTCAGAATTCTACCAAAACTTCAAAGAAGAACTAGTACTTATATTACTAAACCTCTTCCAAAATATAGGAAAAAAAGGAATACTACACAACACATTCTATGAAGCAAATATAACCTTGATCCCTAAACCAGGGAGAGACCCAACAATAAAAGAAAACTATAGACCAATGTCACTAATGAATATTGATGCAAAAATATTTAACAAGATACTAAAAAACAGAATCCAACAACACATCAAAAAAATTATACAACATGACCAAGTGAGCTTTAACCCAGGGTCTCAAGGCTGGTTCAATATATGTAAATCTATAAATGTAATTCAGCACATAAACAAATTAAAAAATAAAGACCATATGATTCTCTCAATTGATGCATAAAAAGCTTTTGACAATATCCAGCATCCCTTCACGTTCAGAACACTTAAAAAAATTGGTATAGAAGGGACATTTCTTAAACTGATAGAGGCCATCTACAGCAAACCCACAGCCAATATCGTATTGAATGGAGTTAAACTGAAATCATTTCCACTTAGATCAGGAACCAGGCAAGGCTGCCCATTGTTTCTTCAACATCATAATGGAAGTTTTAGCCATTGCAAGCAGGGAAGACAAGGCAATCAAGGGTATCCACATAGGGTCAGAAGAGGTCACTCTTCACAGATGATATGATTGTATATCTGGAAAACACCAGGGATTCTACTACAAATGTTTTAGAAATGATCAAGGAATACAGCAATGTCTCAGGCTACAAAATCAACACCCATAAATCTGTAGCCTTTATATATACTAACAATAGCCAAAAAAAAAAAAAAAAAAAAAAAAAAAGTCAAGGACGGTGTTCCTTTCATAGTAGTGTCCAAGAAGATGAAATATTTGGGAGTTTACCTAACAAAGGATGTGAAAGATCTCTATAATAAGAACTATGAAACTTTAAGAAAAGAAATTGCTGAAAATGTTAACAAATGGAAAAATATACCAGGCTTTCCACAATTAAAACAATTGTCATTTCTTTGGGGTCCAGAGACATGAGGGGATTTACTCCATTGCATATTTCTCCATTGGTTATATCTGCATCTGCTGATACATCACCCCAATGGGTACCCCTTTCATTTCAGCTGTGAATGCAGTCCCCTGAGTGTAAGAAGATCCGACTACTGCACCAAGGTGAATACAATCTTCAAAGAACCTTGTTTTTTGTAAGAGTGCATCACAGCTTGGCAGTCAGAATTAGCATTCTCAAAAGCTAATTGGGGAACAATCAAAGTTCCAGCCTCGGGGTCAGCGATTACATGCCCCACAGCTTTCAGCAGCCCATCACCAAAATTTTGATAATTCTCATCAGGGCCCTGGTGAATCTTACACAGCTCCTCTTTTTGGAGCTATGATGGTAGCCACCTCCAGGCTGCTAGTGCCATATGGGCAACCTGATTTTGTACAAACTGGGGCCAATTGACTTGGGCTGCAGTATCAGAATAATTTCCCATTCCTGTAAGCATATCATAGGGAACTCCGTTGTTGGTTTGTTGATTGTGCCAAGCCATTTCATCAACTTTGTCCATATATTCTGCCTTCTATGAGAGGTAATCCCCTCTGGAGAGGCATACTATAGCCTCAATCATTGGGAGTCAAGGCATCATCCCCTCAATCATTGGGAGTCAAGGCATAATCCCCTATAGAATCTATCATAGCCATAGCAAAAGGAGCAATGACTTTGTATTGAGATACAGCTGCCTTTATGTCCTTCAAAGTTTTAAAGGGAATGGATTCATGGTATTTCTTTTTTTTATTTTTTTTATTTTTTTTTTTTATTGTTGGGGATTCATTGAGGGTACAAGAAACCATATTACACTGGTTGCATTTGTTGGGAAAAGTCCCTCTTACAATCGCACACACCAAGACCCCAAGACCACACCCCCCTCACTCTTTCCCTCTCTCTGCTCTTCCTTTCCCCACCCCTCCTTCATTCTTCCTCTCTCTGCTCTCCCCTTCCTTCACCCCCACTGTGTCAATAATTGTCATTAATTGTCCTCATATCAAACATGAGTACATGGGATTCATGCTTCTCCATTCTTGAGATGCTTTACTAAGAATAATGTGTTCCACTTCCATCCAGGTTAGTACAAAGGCTGTAAAGTCTCCTTTTATTTTAATGGCTGAATAGTATTCCATAGTGTACATATACTATAGCTTGTTAATCCATTCCTGGATTGGTGGGCATTTAGGTTGTTTCCACATTTTGGCGATCGTAAATTGAGCTGCAATAAACAGTCTAATGCAAGTGTCCTTATGATACAAGGATTTTTTCCCTTCTGGGTAGATGCCTAGTAATGGGATTGCAGGATCAAATGGGAGGTCTAGCTTG
>CAUYON010035485.1:0-13064 GCA_963573935.1 Arctocebus calabarensis
CGTTGGCTTTCTTGCTAAATTTCTGTCCTTTAACTCTCCTTCTGGACAGGAGTGTCTGCAGAAAGCTGGCTATAGACCGCCATCTTGGCTCCTCCCCCCCCCATGTTGAATATCTTTTCACATGCTTATTTGCCATCTGAATATCTGTGTTGAGGTGTCTGTTCAAATCTTTTGCCCATTTTTTAATTTGGTTGTTTATTTCCTAATTGTTGAGGTTTTCTGGTTTGGTTTTCTTTTTGGTGATTCATGAAAATAACATATTTATGAAAATAACAACACAGTGACGTTAAGTGACCATGACTGATCTTTGAAAACGTTTTATTAACAGACATTACATTTTTAAATTAAGATCTGGGTGTTTGTTATTCCATTTTTGTTTTAAACACTTATTCCATTCAGCCTTTATGGGAAGGATTTTCATGCTTTTAAATATTAGATTAATGAGCTCTTTGTTTTTTAACTTGGTCTTCATAACTATATTTAACAACATAAGGATGAAATATACAAAAAAAATGACAATTACTTCAAAGTAATACAAGAGGATATATAAAATTTGTCAAGTTGTATACTTAGGATTTGTGTACATTAGACTTCATTAAAAAGTTTACACATAAAGAAAAAAACAGAGGAAGAGAAGAGGGTAATAGCTGAAACAAGATTATCTGCGAATTCACAATCAGATCTCCAGTGTTATTCTATTCTTATACATGTTTTCGTAATAAAGATGTTTTAAAATGTTACCTATGAACCTAAGAAACTCAGCAAATGTAAGATTCGGAAGCATGGTATAAAAGCAGTACACCCTTAAGACTAGATTCTGATTTAAAACATCATGCATTAAAAATGAACAACCTATGTTTCTTTATAATTTTGCTAAAGTGACAATAATTCTTCCACAAAAAGTTTTGGGATAATTATGAAGTACTCTATAAACTGAGATATAGAAGATTTTCTAAAGAAGATCTATATCTTCTATAGAAGATATAGAACATATCTATACAGAAGATATAGAGATACAAAAAATTTTTTGGCATAATTATGAAGTACTCTACAAACTGAGATATAGAAGTATTCTAATTCTGTTAAAAATGTTTTCTCATTTTGTGGTATATTACAATAAGCTTAAGATTTTAAATAAAAGAAATAATGAAATCCAATTATCTCCTACAAACATAATAAACAAATTGATTCTGCTATCAGCCAAACTAAGTCACTTGGCCACTTTACGTAAACAAATAGAGGGATGCTGAGAAACATAATTTATCTGAATTTTCTATGCTGCTTTCATGTTCTAAATGAAGTAGGGTAAAAATTACTCTTCTTCTCACCATCTAGGAAGTAACTTCTATCAAAATAAGAGTAATTTTTAAATCTTCACTTATTTTCTTTCTACATTTCTACATTTTCGAAGACTAAATAATATTTTTATAATGAAGAATACATAATATTTCAGTAACGTTCTCAGCTGGAAATTGAAAGACCGGCACAAAAAACAGAGATATCAGTCCCACAAAGGTGTTAGTCTATCAAAAGGGAAAGCAAAAAATAGAACATAAAAACAGAAAACTATAAAGGAAATGTAAAAAACAAAGAATAAAGAGAAATGAATTAATCATTTTAATATCACTAGGATTGAGGAAGGATTGGTATTTTGAGCTACCATTTTTCCTCCTTTATAAGCAAAGCAATAAATTTCCTTTTCCTCCTTCTCAAAAACCACTGTGTTTGTTATTTGTGGGTTCTGTTGCAACACAGAAAAAGTTCTACCTAAAAGTCCCGGGAAGAATTTTGTCTGAATCGTCAACTTACAGCTGTAAGCCTATGCCGAAGGAAAATGGTTTTACTGTCATCTAATGTATGTGCTGGAATGTGGGGAAAAGTGGCTGTTGAATGAAACCTAGAAATGCAACTTGAACTTGCAGACATCAAGAAAAATTCAGAGTTCAAATGGTTGACATGCCAGTTTAGAGTTAAAAATAGTAAGTCTCTCAAGCTCTCTTTCTTTTTTTGCTAACTTCTACTAATGTTGAGATAAACTCACTATTTATGGAGTTTGTATTACTATCTTATGCAAAAGTAAAGTAAAATCTACTGAAAGTGAAAAATAATAATAATAGTCAGTAGAATTATTTGATTTGAATTGATCTCAAATCTGAGAGCTAAAAGGTATTCTCTCCCCAAGACAAGAAGTAAGACCCTACCTAACTGTCCAGTATAGAAGAATATTTGACTGTAACAAATTATAAAAACTAAATAACCCACATCACCGCTCATGAATGTCTACTACATGCAAGGCATTGGTCAGAGCTGTGGAAAACACTAACGATACTTGACTGAAATCTGTCCTAGGAAAAAAATACAGTACAGTCGTCCTCCTTATCCACGAGGGATACATTCCCAAGACCTCCAGTGGATGCTTAAAACCTCACATAGTACCAAACCCTATATATAGTAGAACCTCCATAGTTGAACACTTCCCTACATTAACCACCTCCTGAAGGTGATCTAATTTTCATAGACCAGACGGGCACCACATGTCATATTAGTACAGCAGGCCTACTTCTTTATGTTGACTACCTCCATATGTTGACCAGTTTATTACAGTCTCTTGGGTAGAGGTTCTACTGTATATACTAAGTTTTTTCCTACATATACATACCTATGATAAAGTTTAATTTCTAAATTAGACTCAGTAAGAGGTTAACAACAGTAACTAGTAACAAAATAGAACAATTACAACAATATACTATAATAAAAGGTATGTGAACATGGCCTCTCCCCATGGTAGCTGAAACCACAGAAAGGGTTTCTCAAAAAAAGAAAAAAAGAAAGGGTCTCTCTCTCAGGGTAGCTGAAACCACAGAAAGGGAAACTTCAAATAAGGGGAAACTACTGCATAGAAATCTCTTAAGAATCTTGGCCGAGTCTTAACCAAGAGTTGATCTGCAAAATCAATTCATTCTTCCTACAAATACTGTGTACATTCTATATCTCAGACACTGTTCCAGCTGCTGATAGTGTTACAAAATATACAAAATCTCTGTCCTCAAGGTACTTATTATAACTGTGAAGAGTAGAAAGTCAACAGATAAATACAATAAATAGTATATCAATGATTAGTACTGTCGGAGAAAGAAGCAAGGTAATAAGAAAGATAAGAAAATGGGGAGGGAGGGCACAGCGCCTGTGGTTCAAGGAATAGGGCGCCGGCCCCATATACCAGGGGTGGCATGTTTAAACTTGACCCTGGCCAAAACTGCCAAAAAAAAAAAAGAAAAGAAAATGGGGGGAGGGTGGAGATGGGAGCACACAGACAAGAGTTTACAAGTTAAATAACATAGTTAAGTCAGGCCTAAATGAGGTGATACCTGACTATATCAAGATCAATCAAATTCAATGATTCTTTTAATGTTTTAGCTATATAAATTGCAAATTTTATTTTGCAAAGAAATAGGGTAAGAAAAATCTCAAATTCCTTCAAGTATGTTATTCTACATAACAGTATCCATTATGCTATTAGAGGATATTATTCATGGGCAATTACTGTGTGTCAGGCACTCTTCTCTCCACTGTCCATTAAGTAACTTATTTAATCCTTATATCAGTCCAGCCAGAAGGTAAAAGATATTGATTCTTTTAATAGAGAGAATTTATTACAACAGATTGTTAACTGTGGGGCTAACTAGGTAACTGAGAAGATTAAAAACAGAACACAAAGGATCAGGGAGATAACTGCAGGAAGAAGCCTCCACCCCTAGGACTAGGGAAGCCAAAGGAAGAGACTGGGATTATTAAAACTCAGAAGCTTGGAGGAAGAGTCGTGCAGAGCTGAAACTCAGATCCCTGAGGAAAGAGTGTTGCTATGGTGCTGTTGTCTCTGAACTTAGCAGAAAGGTCCTGTGAGACTGGGACCCAAACTTTTGAGGAAAGGGGTACCCGCCAACCTGATGCTGGTGTTATAAAGGGGTATGATGAGGCTAGTTCTCTGTATCTGAGAAACTATCCACTGTTTGCTGCTACAGAAAGAAATTGCTGTTACTGAAATGAAAAACATCCATAAAGGTGATGGTAACACCAAAGGTGTTGGTAAAGGTGATGGTAACACCAAAGTAACAAGAAAGCAGAGAGGAAACCCACAGGAAACAAAGAGAAAGGTATAAGTCCTTTCTTCCTTCTCTTCCTTGCAGCCTCCCACTAGGGCCCCTTTCCTGTCAAACTTACAATGGAGCAGCTGGCAAAGCAGAAATGTGATTGGTAGTCAGGACCGCAGAGTTCAGAGGGTGTGTTTGGATGTGAGAGACAATAGCTTAAGAACTGGCATAATCCTAAAACCCATGAGGATCACAGATGGGATAATGAAAGCACAAAATTCTATTAAGTATTTGGATAACAAATATCCAAAGTTCCAAAGAGCTGTAAAGTGAAAAGGAGGGATGACATGGTGAAGAAAACATATATTTTTAGCCATTGACACTGTTACCTGTTTTAAATTACATGCTAATTCTGGTGATCTTTTCAGAGCCCTGATAAAGATTTGGGGAGGAAGAAATGTCAAAATTAGAGTAAAATTACCCACAACTACTAAGTAGATATACACTTAATACTCATTATTTGTGGTAGTTATGCTCTATAAAGTTGCTGCAAACACTAATTCACAACTACTGAACCAAATTAGTTGTGGTCAATTAGAAAAAAACATGAGTAGTTTGCTCATTGGAAAAAAATATGCATTAACCTAACACCCACCTCACACAGTTTATAATTTTAAATCCTAGAAACAATTCATCCTGGCAGAGTCTACTTTATTTTACAAAAGAGCAATAAGGTTCAGAAGTGTTACATGACTTGTCTAAAGCCATCCCAGTAACAGATGCCAAAGTTGGCATTCAAATCCTGTCCAACTGGCTCGGGAGTCAGAATCCTGCACTACACTACACTACACTACACTACACTGCCCTCTGCTGTCTCCACCTCTGGTCATCTGTATATAAGAACTTAAGTAACAAGGTAGAGTACCAACTTGTTCAAACTTAGCTGAGAATGTGCTGGTCAGGGGTTTCAAATTTTCTGCAGATCTGTGCATATACATGAGTGACCACACAAGTGCTACAAGTACAGATATTAGGATTGCAAACAAATTTTATCAAGTAGGAAAATTCACATATACAAAATTTGTGAATGAGAATGAATTGAACATACTCTTTCCATAATTTCTAAAAATATTACAGAAATTCTTTTTCTAAAGGGTATTTTTATGTCAGTTCCTGAATTCTGCTAGAAAGAAAGGAATATACAACAGTCAAAATCAATCAAACAACAAAACAAAGTCAGTAATCAGTCAACTTTGGCTAAAAAATGCAGTTTCCAAAACATTATACCAATTCTCGGATCACACAGTTATTTTCAAAAACTTATTGACTCTGAGCATTATGAATATTCAAAACACAACTGTATGCTAAAGAAGCGGAAGAAATGTGTATAGATTGCATAGTTGAAAAAGATAAAAAATCATAACATAAGAAGATAATTTAAAATATATATTTAAAAATAAGACAAAGAGTTGCCCAGACACCGTGGCTCCTGCCTGTAATACTAGCACTCTGGGAGGCCGAGGTGGAGGAATTGCTTGAGCTTGTGGGTTTGAGACCAGCCTGAACAAAAAGCGAGACCCCCGTCTCTACTAAAAATAGAAAAACTGAGGCAAGAGGATGGCTTGAGCCCAAGAGTTTGAGGTTGCTGTGAGCTATAACACCCACTGTGAGGTTGCTGTGAGCTATAACAGCACTCTACCCAGGGCAATAGCTTGAGACTCTGTCTCAAAAAAAAGAAAAAAGACAAAGATGTATGACTTCTGGAAATTAATTTAAAAAAATAAAGCTTTCTAAATGTCAAGGAAAACAATTCCATTTACAATAACATCAAAAACAATAAGACACTTAGGAATTAAAATTTAACCAAGTAAGTAAAAGACTTACACAATGAAAACTATAAAATATTGCTGAAAGAAATTAAAGACATAAGAAAATGGAAATACATGTCCTATTCTAGTATCGGAGAGAATAATGTTAGTATGTCAATACTACCCAAGGCTATCTACAGATTCAATGCAATCCCTATTGAAATCCCAATGACATTTTTTGCATACATAGGAAAAAAACCCATCTTAAAATTCATATGGAATTTCAAAGGACTCCCAAATAATCAAAACATTCTTGAAAAAGAACAACAAAGCTTTAAGATTCCTATTTTTTGAGACAGTCTCATTTAGTCACCCTCAGTAGAGTGCTGTGGTGTCATGGCTCACACAACCTCAAACTCTTGGGCTCAAGAGATTCTTTTGCCTTAGCCTTCCAAGTAGCCGGGACTACAAGCGCCCGCCACAATGCCCAGCTAATTTTAAAGACAGGGTCTCACTCATGTTCAGGCTGGTTTCAAATTCCTGAGCTCAAGCAATCCATCCACCTTTGGCCTCCAAGAGTGCTAGGATTACAGCATGAACCATTGCTCTTGGCCTCATCTCCTGATTTCAAAACTTATTACAAAGCTACAGTAATTAAAACAACATAGTACTGGCATCGGAACAAATATAAAGCAAATTATACATCTCCACCTCAGATCATCAGATGTTAGATTCTCATAAGGAGCATACAACCTAGATCCCTTGGCTGCACAGTTACAGTAAGGCTTGGGTTCTTATGAGAATGTAATGCTGCCACTTATCTGACAGGAGGAGAGCTCAGGCAGTGATGTCAGCAATGGGACACTTTTAAGGGTCTGGGAGAGGGGGCAGGTATAGGACCACAGCCCTAAAGAATTGAAAGCAAGGTCTCAAAGAGATATTTGTACAGAGCAGCTACAACATGGAAGAAACGTTAAGTGTCACTAATGAATGGATAAGCAAAATATGTATATACATACATTGGAATTTAAAAGGAAGCCTTTTTAGGCTTAAAAAGTAAGGAAATGCTGATGATGCTATAACATGAATGAAACCTTAAGGATATCATGCTAAGTGAAATAAACCAGTCACAAAATGACAAATATTGCATGATTCCACTTATATGAGGTACTTAAGAGTAGTCAAAATCGTAGTCAGAAAACAGAAGGATGCTTGCCAGAGGCTGAGGGGAAGGAGAAATGGGGAATTTAATGGATATAGAGTTTCAGTTTTATAAGATGAAAAGAGGCTTGGAGATGATGGCTGTACAACATTATGAGTGTATTTACTACCACTGAACTATGTCTTTTAATAATCAAGATGGTGACTCATCACAGTGTATAAAAAAATAGGCAAGATGACAAATTATATGCTATGTGTATTTCACCATAATAAAAACTATTAGGGAAAAAACTTGATAACAGTAAGTAAATAAATTTGTACAGCTTCCTAATTTCAAAGTAAGAACTAGTAGTCATTTATTTTGTTCTAATAATACTCCTTCTAGAAATTTAAACTAAAATAATAAATGTCATAGAAAATACCACATGTAGGCCAGGCACAGTGACTCACACCTGTAATCCTAGTACTCTTGGGAGACCGAGCCCGGTGGATTCTGAGGAGTTTGAGAACAGCCTGAGCAAAAGCGAGATCCTGTCTCTACTAAAAAATACAAAAACTGAGGCAAGAGGATCGCTTGAGCCCGAGTTGGAGGCTGCTGTGAGCTATGGAGCCATGGCACTCTACCCAAGGCGAGAGCTTGAGACTCTGTCTCAAAAAAATAAAATAAAATACAAATATTAGGTACGTGTGGTGGTGCACTCAGGAGGCTGAGGCAGGATGATTGATCGCTTGAGCCCAAGAGTTTGAAGTTGCTGTGAGCCATGCCAATGATGCCATAGCACTCTAGGCTAGATAACAGAGTGAGACTCTCCCTCAAAAGAAAAAGAAAGAAAGAAAGAAATACACCGTGTGCAATGAACACCTGATATACAATGAAGGCACTGTAAATGCAATAAGGATGATCTTTCTAGTAAATCATGCTGCAACAACTGGGTATCCATATAGACAAAATGAAATTGGACCCTTACGTATAAGCAAAAATCAATAATTATAAATCTAATGTAGAAGAAGACAAAACTATAAAACTTTAATAATGTAGCAGCAGCCCAAGGAAGAGCAAGACCCTGTCTTTAAAAAAAATAATAATAATAATGTAGTAAGACATCTTAACCACCTTGAATAGAGAATTTTTTTTACAGTTTTTTGGCCAGGGTCAGATTTGAACCCGCCACCTCCAATATATGGGGCCAGCACCCTACTCCTTTGAGCCACAGGCACCACCTGAATAGGGAATTTTTTAAGACAAAAAGCATTAACTGTGTAGGAAAAAAAGTTAATAAATTGGACATCAGTATTTTAGATGTCTATACAAAAAAGGATATCATAAAGAGAGTGAGTGAAAAGACAAACCACAAAGCAAGAGAAAATATGTGCATCATAATATCTAACAATGGATTAGTAACCAGAACACATAAGGTGTCCCATAAATAAATAAGAAAAAGAAAGGGAGCCCAAAAGGCTTCAACAAGACTTCGGAACAGGAAATTCAAATGGCAAATACACACAAAAAGGAGTTCAACTTCACAGTAATCAGAGAAGATACTTCTTCACATCCATAAGGGCACAAATTTAAAAAAGGGGGCCAACAAATCAAAACATTCTATCAAGGTTGATTTAAAGATCCAAAATTAGACATGCTATGTTAGTTTCTTGGTCATTCTTTATGAAATTTTCGTGGGACATTATGAAAACAATATGTAATATTACTTTGCCACTGAATGTTGGTAAGCCATACTATAGACTCTTAAAATTTGAAGTGATTCATAAATTTCAAGCCATATAATATACCAAATGGAAATAAAATACATATGCTTTATAAGTTAAAACGAAACAAAATATCTTGATTTCTAGCGTATTTCTTTAAAAGTGAGATACTAAAATAATAGCATGAAACGAAAAAGGAAATTTACTATGACCACACTTTTTAGGTCATAGCAAAGGAGGAGGAAGGAAAGAAGGATGGAGGAAGGATGACAGAAGAAAAGAAGGAGGGAAAGAAGGAAAGATAACTAGATGGATGGACGAAGGCTTCAAATACCCTCCCTCTCTAAAGAAATCATTCACATTGATATTTCAGCACTAATTTGTAGGAAAAAATATGAACTGATAAGCTAATAAACTGGAAAAGGTGACTATCTTATAAAATAAAAGAACAAGAAGAAACAAAATATTCTGTACTTATACACTGTACATACCTTCAATGGTTATAGCCATACAGATTTAAAAAAAAAAAAAAAAGAGGAGGAGGAGGATAATAAGAAACACAGGGATATAACGTAACCATACTAGTCTTGACATTTTTCTTCTTACAACTTTGAGAAATTATCCACTTTAAAACTTCTGAAAATGAGTTATTTTTAGAAAAACAAAAAATTATTCACTGAAATTCAAATTAGCACCTTCCATTAATATTTGTTCTTAAATTTCAAAACAATCTGTTTCCATTTTAGTACTTAAAAGTGACAGACTTTTATAACAAAGACACAACATTTCATACAGTAACAGCAGTAGCATTTTATATTTAAGCAGAAGTATACCTTGGCACAAAGACTTCACTGTAGCAAAGTAAGAACAAATTGCTTTTGTTACTGAACTGGGAAAAGATCGTGTAAATTTAAAGAGATTTACAAAGAAGAAAACTGGGAACATAGTTACATGTCACTTGTCTAGAAGTCTATGTCAACACATAAACAATAACTCTCTGCTATAAAACAAAAAACTTAAGAAGGAAAGTTTAAAAGTTTGAAAATCTACCAGAAAATATATTATAAAATAACTCACTAGGGCAGCGCCTATGGCTCAGTGAGTAGGGCACAAGCCTCATATATCAAGGGTGGTGGGTTCAAACCCAGCCCTGGCCAAACTGCAACAAAAAACAGCCGGGCACTGTGGCGGGTGGTTGTTGTGGCTGGCATTGGTAGTCTCAGCTACTTGGGAGGCTGAGGCAAGAGAACTATCTAAGCCCAAGAGCTGGAGATTGTGGTGACCTGTGATGCCATGGCACTCTACCGAGGATGACAAACTGAGACTCTGTCTCTAAAATAATAATAATGATTTACTAAAATTGATAGCATTTCAAATGTCAGAATTATTTAAAAATTTTCAAGATTTAATACACATAATTAGACTAATGAAAGCAACAAAGTATAAAATAATTGAAAAACTTTAAGAAAACAGAATGAAAAAGAAAAAGAGAGGGTGAATGGATAAATGGGTGATTAGATGGGTAAAAGTAAAAGCAAAATATAAACTGTAGAATCTAAGTAGTTGATACGTGCATGTTTGTTCACTATACAATTCTTTCAACCTTTTTTATAGGATTGAAAATTTTCATAATATTGGAAGAAAAATAAACAATCAGAGAATTCAATAAGGTTAAGAAATTACAGAATTAATAATGAATTACTTTCTTACATACAAATAATAATTGCAAAACATAAAAGGTGACTGGGGTATAATGGTGACAAAAATAGTAATAATAATAAGAAGAAGAAGAATGAGAGAAATAGCCACTCAAAACAGTAATTTAAAAGATAAAATTTCAAGGCAAAAATTTAATAAGCTAATGCAGAACTTACATAGAATAGTTTTTACTGAGGTTTTGGGGCAAAGAGAATTTGTTCAATCTATCAAAAGCCCTGAAGTATTTCATTTCATTTATTATCAACTTTTGTTTTCTTTCTTTTTTTTTTTTTTTTTTGACACAGAGCCTCAAGCTGTCACCCTGGATAGAGTGCCATGACATCACAGCTCACAGCAACCTCCAATTCCTGGGCTCAAGCGAGTCTCCTGCCTCTGCCTCCCAAGAAGCTGGGACTAGAGGCGCCGCCACAATGGCACCTGGCCATTTCTTGGTTGCAGCCGTCATCGTTGTCTGGAGGGCCCGGGCTGGATTCGAACCCGCCAGCTCAGGTGTACGTGGCTGGCACCTTAGCCCACTGAGCCACAGGCGCCGAGACAACTTTTGTTTTCTAATAAAATTTTCTCTTCTTAAAAACACTCTAAATAGATGAAAAGCAATCAACATTGTGGAAAAAGGACTCATATCCTACAAAACATTAAGGAAAAGATAAATAAGCAAATTCTTTTTTTTTTTTGAGACAGAGCCTCAAGCTGTCACCCTGGATACAGTGCCATGACATTACAGCTTACAGCAACCTCCAAATCCTGGGCTCAAGCGAGTCTCCTGCCTCTGCCTCCCAAGTAGCTGGGACTACAGGCACCCACCACAACGCTCGGCCATTTTTTTTTTTTTTTTTTTTTGGTTGCAGCTGTCATTGTTGTTTGGCGGGCCCAGGATGGACTCGAACCCGCCAGCTCAGGTGTACGTGGCTGGCGCCTTAGCCCACTGAGCCACAGGCGCCGAGCCAGCAAATTTTTTAAAATAGGTATAATAACATAAATGAACCCCATAAATATTAAGGTCAACCACCGGTGCTCACCTTGGAGGTGATTTTACCATCCAGGAGACATCTAGCAATGTCTAGAGGCATTTTAGGTTGTCACATGGTGGGCAGAGTGCTAATGGCATCTAGTGAGGTGGAGGCAAAGGATGCTGCTAAACAGGGCACAGGGCAGCCTTCCACAAAAAAAGAATTACCTTGGTCCAAAATGCCCACGGTACCAAGACTGAGAAACTCAAGACTGAGAAACCCTGAATGAAGTGCAAAAAGTCACATATATAACAATACATACCGTCCGTTTCCATTTATAAGAAATTTCTAAAAAAGGCAAAATTATAGAGCCAAAAAGCAAATAATAGTTGGCTGAGTGTGGGAACAGGGATTGACTTCAAAATGGACACAAAGGAACTTTTTTGAGGTGATAGGAAAGTTCAAAAACTAGATTGTGTTGATGACTGCAAAACTATATAAATTTACTAAAATTCATAAAATTGTACACTTAAAATGGGTGAATTTTATAATATACAAATTATACCTGAATAAAGCTATTTTTTAAATAGGCAAATGACTTAATCAGGAATTCCACACCAAAACAGTATACCCAAATATTGAATATGCACATAAAAAGGCATTCAACTTCATTAGTCATCAGGAAAATATAAATAAAACTACTTGTATTTAACAAAATGGTTAACAAAATGTTAAATATAATATTAATAACAATACCATGTGTCAGTGGGGATATAGAAAATCACTTACCCTACTAGTAAGAATGTAAACTGGTACAGCATCTTCTAAAGCTAAAAATACATATACCCTGTGACCTAGGAAATGTATTCCCAATATATATTCAACAGAAATGAATGCACATGTGAACTAAATATATAAAAACATTCATTAATCTTATTCTTAATATATAAAAAGTGAAATCAATCCAAATAGCGTAGAATGGATAAGCTGTAGTATTGCATAAGATACAATCCTATAATGCAAAGAAAAAGATTGAATGTCTACTATATGCAACAACATGGATGAATCTAAAGATAGAAGGAAAATCAAGAATATGGTGACCTAAAACCAAAAGATGAGCTTTTTAAAGGAAAGAATGATCAAGTGTCTCAAATGCTCTTGAGAGGTCAAGTAAGAAAGAAGTATCCACTGAATTTACAGCTGTGAAGCATCTTAAGACCCTGGCAAGAACCACGAGGGTGGGCAGGCCATCAAGTAAATAATGCAAGAAAATGTCACAGAACTGAAGAACATAAGTCTTTGAATTGAAAGGACTAACAAAGGCAACTGGAGAAGGAAGAATATTCCAATCCCAAACCCAGCAGAAGAAAAGAAATAACCAAAATTAGAGCAGAATTAAATGAAATTGAAAACAAAAGAATTATAGAACAGACCAATAAATCAAAAAGTTGGTTTTTTGAAAAGGTCAATTAAATAGAGAAACCTTTGACTAACCTAATCAGGAAAAAAAGAGTAAAATCTCTAATTTCATCAATCAGAAATGCTAAAGACGAAATAACAACAGACCCCTCTGAAATTCAAAACATCCTTAACGAATATTACAAGAAACTTTACTCTCAGAAATATGAAAA
>CAUYON010035490.1:0-18659 GCA_963573935.1 Arctocebus calabarensis
GGGGTGGGGAAAGGAAGAGCAGAGAGAGGGAAGGAGTGAGGAGGGGTGGGATCTTGGTGTGTGCCACACCTTTTGGGGGCAAGACATAATTGTAAGAGGGTCTTTACCCAACAAATGCAATCAGTGTAACCTGGTTTCTTGGACCCTCAATGAATCCCCAACAATAAAGGAAGAAAAGAAATTCTAACGGAAAATTATTTTGCCACAAAAATTCTCATCTGCTAAATAGCTCTTCGATGACATTTTTTTGCCTTTGCAAAAATGAAATAAAATTATTTTATTTTTTGTGTGTTTCAAAACATTAAAATATTTAGCCTTCATTTTTAAAACATGCCCTGATTTTTGCCTCTCTTGCTTAGTTTACTTTTTTCCTTTTATTATTTTCTTTCTTTCTTTTTCTTCTCTCTCTTTTTTTTTTTTTTTTTTTTGGGGACCAGAATTGGAAGTGGTCTGAGGCATAGTTTTTGAGGAGTACGAACTACAGGCAGAGTCTGTGACCTGTATTCCAACCTGAATGTGCGAACCCACTTTGTGAAGTTCACTGGTAGAGTTTTGTCGAAAATATGTTGCAGAGATCCTGGAAAAAGAAAAATAGAGAAGCAAGAAGAAAGAAAAGTTCAGGGATAAAAAATAGAAAAGTGGAAGGGAAAATGAACTAAGCCATCCCCTAAAAATTTGTAGCAAGTCCTAATAACAGTATTAAAATGAATGGCTGCCTCTCACATGTGGGTGAATTTCTCCAGTTATGGCCAGACAGGGGGTAGAGTCAAACATTCCTATAGACACAATAGGTTTGGAAAATGCTCAGCTGGTCAGTAGGTGCTCACAGGACGAGAAAAGAATTTCTCTAGGATAAGATTAGAATTTAAAAGTATGGGTTTATTTTATTTTGGAGAAAGGGAAGAGGGGGAACAGATGGAGAAAGAGGAGAGTGGAGAAGAGGAGATGATTGGTGGAGGGGACTGGAGGGAGAAAAGGAGCTGGAGAACGGCCTCTTTCTAGCATCCCACAGAAAGAAGGGAAGAAGGCCAGCCCTGAGGTCCAGTGGGTAGCTGAAATTAAGGGGTGGGAATGGGTAACTGCAACCAAATTCACAGGGTATTGTGACTGTGAATGCTGTGTCTGTTTGTCCAAAGGCAGGACAAAGGTGCAGATAGACATTTTTCCAGATATTTCCAATCCTAGGCCTGATTGTTCATCTATCAGGGATGTTCAGGAATCACTTAAGGCTTAAAGGAACAAATTCTAAAAGACGAAGGAGCTGGGGATATGGAAAGAGAATTTACATTTCCTTTTGGTTTGTTGGGTTAGTCAGTGGACAGAAATCTACAAGGATTGGGGGGATGGGAGGCTGGAAAGAAGGAAATAAAAGAAAGAAGGAAGGAAGGGAGAGAGGGAGGGGGAGAGAGAGAGAAAGAGAGATGTTATGACTTGTTGAAAAACTATGAGTTAATAATTTTTCTATTATTTCCCTACCAAGACTGACCATCCTTACAGTGATTCCTTCGGGAGGTCTAACCTTCCTTTCTTTAAGAGCCCATCACAGCCTATGAAATCAGTGGCAATGCTCCTATTTTCTCTTCTCTATTTCCTTACGTCCTTATGTTTCAGTTGAATGCGTACGACTGAAATTAAGATTACACCCCAACTCCCGAGACTCTGAAGGTGGGGGAACTTCGAGTTTCCTGTGGGGGTATTATTATTTTAGCCTTCCCAGAATGCCATCTTAACACCTGTGCTCTCTAAGCAGGAGTTGGACCCCCACCATCCTATATTATATGCTATTTTGTGTAGATTAACCTGTAAGCATGCAAATAACCGCCATCTCACTGGTGTGAAAGGGTTTACAATGGCCACTGAGCTCATATTCCAGACAACTAAGTCACCCAGAGAAAAGCCTGTGTCCTACTCAAGCTTGGCACAGAGTTTCCAAATACCTATTAAGTATCTGCAGACACTTATTGAATGAGAATGCTTGGTCATTCTGTCATCATTCATGTAAAAACAGTATTGGGAAAGCTGATGTAGGCATCATTGATTGCAGATATTCTTGCATCCGGTTAAGGCTGGCTCTTTGCTTTGGAAAACATGTCCCCGTACGTATTGCCCCCGGATAGGCAGAAGGCGAGTATGTTATAAAGGTAACATTTGATCCAGGCAGTTATGATATCGGTGTGTTATTGCTTGGAATGAACCACCTCAATTCATTTACTAGTTGTAAACTAGTCGTGGATATGAGGATATTAAGTGTGTAATTGCATTGATACGTGAGAGCATAAATATGGCGTGTTCCTGTCTTCCGAGAATTTATTCAAATGTATTTTAAGACTTGATTAGCGACTGCATTCAACTCTGTTGCCTTGGACATCCACAAGGTCCATGGTTTCAGTTCACAACTTCCACATGGTCTGCAGCTATCTCCGAGCTCTCTAACCAGTTGTCGCTTGGGTAACTCTTTCTGGAGTTTCCATACCCAATACATTGTGGTCAGAAAGAACATCTTACCTTCCCCTAATATTTATCCAATGCTCCTGAGCCTGGTCATTGATGCCACCATTTAGTCAATAACTTGTAATAGAATCTAGGAGTTGACCTTGGATTTGGCATTTTTTTATTTTTATTTTTTTATCCATCCCTATTTATACATATCTTCTAGTCATTCAGCCAGTCTTGTCAATTCTACTTATAAAATATTTATCAAGTTCTTCCTTCCCCTTACATCCTTACTGCCATGTCTTTGTGAAAACCCTCACCACCTTTTGGGCTAAGAAATAGTCTAAGAGTCTTCTAATGGATCTCTTTGCTGTAATCTGTCCATTCTCCACACACCGATTAGAGCAGCTCTTTCTAACACTGACTGCTTCACTTTTCTTAGAAAAGAACGAAGCCCAAAGTTCTTAGCCTGACATGCGGGGCCTTTATTATCTGACCTCTGACCTATTAATCTGCCTCACTGCCTGATCTTCTGATATCTACCGTGCCTACCAGCTTGCACAAACAATCGAGTATTTTAAAAAGCAACTCAGGCACATTTTGAGTTACCTGCAGTAAACTTTCTGCCTCTAAGCAGAGCAGAAAGCTTCCTGTACCAAAGAATTGCATAGCAGATTACTCTGTCCTATCAATTATTACACTAATTACAATACCGGTTTATATTACACTACTTGTTTGCTATTTTCCTTATTCAGCTTTGTATCTCCCAGCTTACAAGGGCTCTGGAATACAGTGGGCATTCAAGTAACTATGTTCAGAGAATGAACCGTGGGTTGTATGTTTGTAGATAGGAAGACGTCTTTAATGGTTAGGATTGGAAAAAAAAATAAGAAAAAGAAAAAAGAATAAGAAAAACAAAATTTCCAGTGTCAGAGAATTTGTCTTTTGTTTTATAACCCAGTGTTCAGATGGCGTTTCTGACAGCCTGGCCCACCAGCAATGCTTCATGGAAGATTCTGAGCCCCAGGGAGGAGGTTGGTTCAGCCCAGATTTGGGATAGTTTGTTTTCCTTCAAGGCACGGGGATTTGGGGCCTCCTTGGCAGGTTGGCCTGCTCTGTGCCATCCAGACTATGTGTCGAGATTCTAGCAGGGATGTAGAGTGTGGTTGGGGCTTCACAGCAAGTCAACTGGCATCAGAAGCATGTAGGAGAAAGGAAGGAACATAGAATTAAGGAAGGATTCTTGCTTTCAGCAGCCAAAGCAGCCCGTTTCTCCATCTCTGTCGTTCTCTGAGGCCTTGTCCATGTTTATCTCCATGTCCCCACCCTGTCACCTCTCATTTCTTCTCTGTAGGCTGTTTCTCTTGACTAGTCATTAGACTTTGCCAAGAAATCTACCTGCTCTTCCAAGTCTAGCTCTGGAAGCTCACCTCCCAATTCCAAATTTCTCAGAGCCTCCGATTTGATCAGAGTGGGGAATGTGTCTGACCTTGCTCCTTGCACAGGGTGGGTGATTGAGGAAGGGTGTAAGGGAAACACCGGCTCTAAGGAAGTCTGCATGGGTAGGGGAGACGGTGGGCATCTCTGTAGCAGACTCAGCGAGCTGGGCTGGGCTCCCACACATATCTCTGGGGCACCAGCAGCCTTTCCATCTTTTAAAGCCTGAGTGAAAGACACAACCCAAAGCATGTGAGGCTAGTAATCTCTCCCTGGGCGTGGTGCAAACCAAATCTAGTCATCATTATTTTGAGTTCTGTTACATCGTCTTGTTTTCTTTGTGGGGCGACAAACTGTTGACTAGTGTAGGGTGTGGGGGATTGGGGACAAGGCAATGTTGTTTAGGATTTTGTTTTGTTTTGTTTTCCAAACTAGTTTGTCCAGTTTCCTACTGAGAAAACGCAAGGGAAAATTGTTCTTCAGAAAGCATTAGGATCATAAAGGGATATCTCCAGCCAAACTTCTTCCCCCCTTTTACAAGGCCTTTGCTGCTGTAATGTGTAGAAATACTGATGATAACAGATGCATCTGTCCTATGTGCCCTAAATTTTCTGTCCCCAGGCTCCAGGACAGCCTGTGACACATGGAAATGAAATTCCCCTCCTGCTTCTTAGTTCTCAGAGCACTTAACCTGAATCTTTTTTTTTTTAAGACAGGAATCTCTTGGGCTCAAGTAATCCTCCTGCCTCAGCTTCCCGAGTAGCTGGGACTACAGGTGCCTGCCATGACACCAGCTAATTGTTCTAGTTTTAGTAGAGACAGGGTTTCTCTCTTACTCAGGCTGCTCTCCAGCTCCTGAGCTCAAGGATCTTTCCGCCTTGGCTTCCCGGAGTGCTAGGATGACAGGTGTGACCACCACGCCCAACTTTTAACCTGAATCTTATTTGTAGCCATGCCTACCTGTCTACTTTGTTTTCAGTGATCAGTGAAAATGCATCACCTTCCGAGGGTTTTTGTTGGCAGGATACATGTCTGCCTCATTGCCACAGCTCTGCAGTGCACACCAGACAGCCTGTGCTCAATAAATCTTTGAATGAAGCCAACTCAGAAAGTAATCTGTGTGACAATAAATACTAACCACCCCAGAATCTCGTGGCAGGCACCTATCTCCATGTACTCCCAGCTCATCACAAGGTTTATTTCCCAGACAACAGTTACAAAAGGCTGTCCTCCTCTTGCTTCTTGACCGTCTTCTTCTCTAGAACATACACGCCATGTGGATTATGGTTGTGCCTTTCATTTTGATCCAACACAGCAGAGAAAATAAATAATCATTGAGAAAGTAAACAAAGACCAACCACATAAAAATAAATAGAAGCTATTTACTCAGAGTTTGCTGTGACAAGGGAGTCAGCCACCATCACGTGCGTTTTGGCAGATACTCAAAGGCAGGAGGAGGAGTAGGAAGGGTTTACACCCTGACACGAGGCTGTCTACACAGGGAGAAGGTGGGTGGGCTACCTAGAAGGGGGATCTTTCAATGTGATGGGTTAGCTGCACACTTGGCTTTCTTTAGTTGATTCTAGGGTAGAGGTGAGGACAGAAATTAGGGAAGCTGTCAGTTATTAATCAGTTCCTGGTTGTTTTTGAGCCAACCACTAAGAGAGATTTTTGCCTGGTTTCTTGAACCAGTTATAAGAGATAGTGGTCTGACTTCTAGCACTTCTGACTTGTGAACAGCAGGCTGGTTTCCTGGGCTGGTTACTGTACATAACAGGGTGGGTCAAAGTTCTCCTCTGATACACGGTCTGCCAAATGTCCATCTGTGTGTTCAGTCTGTCACTGATGAAGAAGAAGATAAAAAAGGAAGCAAAGGGAAGAACAAAAGAAAAGAAGAAGGAAAAGAAAGGAAGGAAGGAAAAAAGCTGGGGATATAATAGTACTATTATCCTATTTTCGATATCCAGATCCCATTTTGAACACTTTAATCCTGTGTTCGTGTCAAGGAGCAAGTCATCTGGGAGCTGCCATGGCCTCTGTTTTTAGACCCTTTAATCTGATCCCGTAGTCCAGAGCTAGAGCACAGGGGAGAAGAAAGAGACTCTTTCCCTGTCAATCAGGCAAACAAGAGCCAAAGGCTTTTGAGGAGCCACTTAAAGAATTTTCAGTTTGCGATTGTGCAGAAGCTGTTGTTCAGGTAATTTAACATTGATTTTAGTTTAAAAGGCAATTAAGACAAAATGGGCATCCACTAGCCACTTATGTTAAATAAGCTGAGATTGAAATTGGTCCCTGTTACCACCTTTGTTTTCTATGTGTGAGCCCTTCCATGATAATTTATAATGCCATGGTGTGGATGGGGTGGTGGTGCGAGTGGGGTAGACGGATGGAAGACAGAACCCAGCCAGGCAGATGGTCTTTAGAATAGGCCCCCAAATTGTTCCCAGGTGAGATGGGTCCTCCTTTATACTGCTTTGGGAAATACAGATTTGTGTGATGTTCCCAGACTCTGGTTCCTTATATCTAAAAACCTAAAAGTGGTAGGTACCCACTGTTTGACTCATCAGTTTCACATCTAGTATTTATCCCTGAGATAATGAACCGAGACTAGAAGTACGAATGTCCCTTGCAGTGTTATTTAACACCGAGTACAAGGAAACTGAAAACCGTTATGGTGGAATGTCAAGAGGGATGTTATCATTTTGTTGTTGTTGTTGTTGTGGCAGTACAAAGTGTTCACGATATATTGCAGAATAAAAAGTAGATTGTAAGGCAGTTCACAGGGTAACATGCCAATGGTGTGCTTGTGACATTTTTAGCTGTATAGTCAATGAATGGTGTCTGATCTGACATGGGTGGATTTGCAACAAAAATACAACAGGCAGCTCTCTTTGGGTGGTAAGAACATGAATGGCATTTTCCCGTGTTTTTCCATATTTTCTAAACTTTTCACAGCAAACACTCATTGGTTTCATAAATATAAAACACATTGAAAACAATGTTTGGTTGTAATCCCGGAGAACATTCCTCTCGGCCCTGTGCCTGATTTGAGCCTTCTCTAGAAGGAAGCTCCTTGCATGTGCTAATTATGAGGAGGCAGGATTTAGGTTCATTTGCAGCAAATCTACTTCTTGCTTGAAGAAGGTCTACTGAGCTGCCCTGTGGAGGGTTATTCACCTGGCTTAAAGTTGTTAAGGTGAATCATTCTGTGGAGAACGCTTTTAAAATATGCCCAGGTGATTCATGCATGTGTCTATTAGGAAGTGTGGTCATTTAGCAGCCACCACCGTAGAGCTAATGGGATTCATTTAGGAATATAACCACAACAAGGCTGCCATAAATCGTATGTTCTTCCATCTCAATATGCTTCATTAAGCTCACCTTTCTTAATGCAACTGGATTATTAGGTGTCAGGACAAAGAAAATCATTAGGTCTCACTGTTCTGATCCTGCGAAGTTCCGATGTGGTTGCTATGTAATTTTATTTTATTTTTTTCAGAAGGAGGCTGCTTTGTGCTTTTCTATGGGAAAATATTTTCAAACTGGTAAAGAAGCAATATTACTGTCTTGTGAGGCAAATCTCAGTGGGTCATTACCATAACATCTAGCAGAAAGGATAATCTATGTCCCATTTTACTTCAAGGATAAGATTGATTTTTATAAAAATCTTTAGTGCATCGAGGCTGAACATTTTGTTTTGTTTTGGGTTTTTATTTTGTCTATGAAGTAGCAATTAGATGCTGGCGTTTTCCAGACCTGATAGGTGAGTGTAAACCAAACCTTGATGTTTTTCTTTTTCAAGGGTTTATTGTCCAGCATTTGAAGAGAAAAGGCAGTTCCTTGGTTGGAAAAAGGATATTGGCACGATGTCAGTCATCAGTACTCACACGGCCAGGGGATTCCACCCTCTTGTTATATTTACATGTATGTGGAAAATTGAGAAATACAGGAACTAAATAATAAGAACCTACATACCCACCACCGACTATCAATTCTGAATGCTGTCTTTCAGGCACATGTGTCTACACACATGCATAGAAACACCCCACCCAGTGCACATACGCACATACCCACACATACTTTTAAAAATGTACACGTCATTTACATTCAAGATATGTATATATACAGACATACTTTGGAAATGGTACGGGACCAGTTCTAGATCCCTACAGAAAAGGGATTATCACAGTTAAGGGAGTCACACAATTTGGTTTCCTAGTACATGTTTACACAGAGTGTGCAATTTAATCTATTTAAGTAGTTTATTTTTGTATTTATTAAGTATTTAAGTAGTTTAAATTGCACACAACTTTACATCCACCCTGTATTTATAATATACTGTTTTCCATTAAGTGTGCAACAGCATTGGGTCTCAAAAAAAGATGTGCACACCTTAATTAAGAAAATTTTTATTGCTCATAAATGCTAAGGATCATTTGAGCCTTCAGCGGGTCCTACTCCTTTTGCTGGTGGAGGGGTATTGTCTCAATGTGGACGGCTGTGGACAGATCTGGGGTGGTGGCTGAAGGTTGGGGTGGCTGTGGCAATTTCTAAAAATAAGGAAATGGTGAAGTTAGCTGCATAGATCGACTTTTCATTTCATGAACGATTGCTTTGTAGCCTGCGATGCTCCTTGATGGCATCTTATCCACAGTAGAACTTCTTGGAAAACTGGGAGTCAGTCTTCTCAAATCCTGCCACTGCTTTATCAACCAAGTTTATGAAGTATTCTAATTCCTTTGTTGTTATTTCAACAGTGTTCATAGAATCTTCACCAAGAGAAGATTCCATCTGAACAAATCATTTTCTTTGCTCATCCATAAGAAGCAACGAACTCCTCATCTGTTCAACTTTAACATGGGATTACAGCAATTCAGTTCCACCTTCAGGTGTGAACATCTCAATTTCATCCATGAGGGTTGGAATTAGCTTCCTCCAAGCTGTTCATGTTCCTATTTTGACCCCCTTTCATGAATCTCAAATGTTCTTAATGGCATCTAGAATGGGAACTCTTTTCCAAAAGGTTTTAAATTTACTTTACCCCATTCCAGTAGAGGACTCACTATCTATGGCAGCTATAGCCTTCTGAAATGTATTCCTTAAATAATAAGACTTGAAAGTCAAAATAACTCCTTGATGCATGGGCTGCAGAATAGATATTGTGTTTATAGGCATGAACACAAAATTCATCTCCTTCTACTTCTCCATCAGAGCTCTTAAGTGACCACGTGAGTTGCCAGTGAACTGTAATATTTTGAAAGGAATATATATATATTTTTCTGAGCAGTAGGTCTCAACAGTGGCCTCAAAATATTCAGTAAATGCCATGGTAAATAGATGCATTGTCATCCAGGCTTTGCTGCTGTATTTATAGAACAGAGGCAGAGTAGATATAGCATCGTTCTTAAGGGCATTGCGATTTTCAGAATAATAAATAAGCATTGGCTTCAACTTAACATCACCAGCTGCATTATCTTCTAACGGGAGAGTCTGAGGAACATCTTAGATCGCATTTTTTTCCAGTAGAAGATTGTCCTATCTACATTGAAAATCTGTTGTTTGATGTAGCCTCTACATCATTGCAATCGTTTAAATTGCAATGTTCTCAGCTAGATCTTCTGGGTAACTTGCTGTAGTTTTTGTATCAGCACTTGCTGCTTCCCCTTGCATTTTTGTATTACAGAGGTGGCTTCTTTCCTTAAAGCTCATGAACCAACCTCTACTAGCATCTGTCTTTTGCAGCTTCCTCACCTCTCTCAGCCCTCACAGAATTAAAGAGACTCAGAGCCTTGCTCTAGATTAGGCTTTGACTTAAGGAAATGATGTAGCTGGTTTGATCTTTACTCAGACTTTTTCAATATCAGCCATGGCTGTTTTTCTTTTCTTTCTTTCTTTCTTTCTTTCTTTCTTTCTTTCTTTCTTTCTTTCTTTCTTTCTTTCTTTCTTTCTTTCTTTCTTTCTTTCTTTCTTTCTTGCTATTTTGTTATATCATAGCTGTGTACATTAGTGCAATCATGGGGTACAGTGTGATGGCTTCATATACAATCTGAAATATTTTTATCCACCTGTTCGACATAACCCTCATGGGATTTTCTTGGTCATTGTATGAAAAAGGTACAGGTTAAACTTACTAAATGCAGAATGCAAGTGTTTTGCTTTCTTAACATTGGTATCTCAGCTTTTGACATGCCCTCCTCACTAACCTTAATCATTGCCAGCTTCTGATTGATTGTGAGAGACAGACGTACAACTCTTTCTTTCACCTGAATGCTTTAGAGGGTTAGTTGGCCTAATTTCAATATTTTTGTATCCCAGAGTGTAGGAGGCCTTGAGGAGATGGCGAGAGACAGGGGAACGGCCAGTCCACAGAGCAGTCAGAACACAAACAGCATTAATCTATAAGGGTCTTCATCTTAAATGGATGTGGTTCATGGTGACTCAAAACTATTATCAATAGTAAAATCAAAGATCAGTGAGCACAAATAACTATAAGAGATGTAATAATAATAGAAATGTTGGAAAAGACGTGACAGTTTCCAAAATGTGACAGAGGGAAACCACGTGGGTGCATGCTATTCACCTTGTCTGATGCAGGGTTACCACAAACCTTCAATATGTAGAAAACACATAATCTGCTAAGTGCAATAAAGTGAAACCCAGTAAGACAAGGTATGCCTGTGTGTATAACTTTAAAGGTTCCTACACAAACTTTCTAAAGAGGTATGTATGTGTGTGCGAGTATATACATTTATATAAATACACGCTTTTCACTGGAAATGAGTTATATTTATGCTGTATGTGTGTACACACATCACCTTTCTTAAAATTATAGAACCAATTTGTAAGTGTTCTCTTAGAAGAAGGGGACACTTGGCCTCAACCTTCAAAATTAGTCTCCTGTCTCTAATGCTGCTGTGAATTTGAGACTCATTCTTCTAGACCAGGGATCGGTGAACTTTTCCACAAAGGGCCTGATTGTTAACATTCTGGGCCTCCCCAGCCATTGGCTCTTCTGTATCTACTCAACTCTCCAGTTGTGGAGTAGAAACAGTTACAGGCAATGTGCAAAAAATGGCCACAGCTTGTGTCTCCATAACACCTCACTCATAGGCACGGAAATGAGATTTTCCTACATTTTTCACACATCACAAATATTATTCTTTTGATTGTTTTGACCATTGAAAATATGAAAACTATCTTTAGCTAGCAGACCCTATGCAAACAGGCAGTGGCTAAATCTGGCCCTGAGGCTATTTAGGTAGCTGTCTGACATTTGGACTGTTTTCTGAACATTCACAAATATTTATATATCTAAAAAAACTATAATATTTTATCAGTGAATGTTCTGTCATAAAGGAGTAATTTAACACTTGTGTTTTCATCTCTGTAGTTTCCAAACTGAGAAATGCATGTATATACAGTTGTAGTATGTAAGTGCATTTTTATTTCTATTCGTTTATACCTAAATCCATATAGTTATTGATGTATTCCTACGAGGTTTTTTTTTTTTTTGCAGTTTTTGGCTGGGGCTGGGTTTGAACTTGCCACCTCCAGCATATAGGGCCAGCGCCCTACTCCTTTGAGCCACAGCCGCCACCTGTTTTCTTTGATTCTTTTTTTGCAGCTGTATAGTATTCCATTATAGAATATATCAAGTGGGCATTTATTTGTTTGCCTTTTTCTCCCTTATTATATACAAGCAGTGGCAATTTTATGCATGGTTATGTCTTGTGCCTAAGTTTTCTAGGGCAACCTTAGGAAGTCGAATTGCTTGACTACAAGGGTATGCACACTTTCCTTTTTAATAGATACTGGCAAATCAGCTTCCAGAGTGACAGTATTGATTTAGTGTTCTCATAAGAGACTCTCCCATCACTCTTTGTTTTGGGTATTTTACCCTTTGCTTTTTAATTATGAGGTAGGAGCAAGGAAACAGCCTCTGTATCACCTGGTCTTGTAGCTACAGATGCTAGCGTGGACCTCATTTTCCTTTGGGTGACAGCAGACACTATTTTAACTCTTTGCTATCCCACTTGCACAGGAGAATGGCAATTTATATCAATAACCAGGTCTGGCAACATCTGCCAAGGTTGTCACACTCTGTGATTAAATAGCCATATGTGCTGAAGAACATGGGGACAATGGGGTTGTAATTAGGGTTTGCTGTGTCCCTGCTGGCCAGCCCCACCATGCTTCGCTTCAGATAACCTTGCTTTTGTGAACTGATTTGTGAATCAAATTATTCCACCGAGAATGCCAGTTTGTGCTGTGATAATAATAATACCTTATATTTGTGAATCTTGGTAATTACATAGTGTTCTGATGAAGCAAAATCTAAACACCTTTTTGCCATCTTAACTGATACTGTTGAAAAACATGTTCAGGGGATGACATGAGGAAGTTATTAAAAAATCAGAGAGCATAATATATTCTGGACCATGTTGTCACTGTGAAATAAAGTTTTACCTAAAGTTATCATAGAACGCTTTAAAGGCCACTGCCTCCAAGAAAGACAGGCAGAGAGAGCAGATGTGAACTACTCTTACCTCCACAGAGAGAACGTTAAATTCTGTATTAATCCCGTGTTAAAAATACACTTAATGCACAAAAGAAAAAAACAAAACCCTCCTCATTTTGTTACTGAAGTGACAGAGATGGATGATCCTTATGTAAGGACTTGGCATGTTCCAAAAAAAAACTGCAAATATTGCCTCCGGGTACAGAGCTGTAATGAATTGGAAAATAAATATTTGAAAGATTTATTAGCATTTTAAAATTTGCTTACCAATATACAAAATCCTAATCAGTTGTGCACACGACCTTTAACTCAAATACGTACCCAAGAAGATGGCACAGGAATCCAATAAATATTTCACTCATTGTTAATCAGTTGTGGAAAGGATACCTGTGCATGAAATTTCCTTCCACTGATAGGTCTTTCCTGTTCAACTAATTAGCGCTTGAACAAGCAAGGCTATCTTGGTGCAAGAGGCTCCTGGTTATCAGTGTGAAAATAAAAAAAAAAAAGGCAAAAAGTGGAAAACTAATAAACACATGTATATGTAAAAAATAAATAAAAATTAAAAAAAAATCATTTAGTTTTTCTGCATTCGAAAGACTCACTCCCAGACAATCCATTGAAGGTTTGTTCCCTACCAAAACCAACCCTTAAGCTGAGGGGAGCTGAACTCATTCCTGTTTACCAAGGGGGAGGAGGAAGGACCAGAAGAATTTTTAAACAAGAAAAGAAAAAAGAAAAAAAAAAAGATATAAAACAAAGTAGATCCTTGAGGAATTTTCTTGGGGAGGGGGACTGAAAGAAATTTACCTGGATGCCATTATTATTCAAGGTGTAAACACATTAAAAGGTACTAACCTGGATGGAAGTGGAACACATTATTCTTAGTAAAGCATCTCAAGAATGGAGAAGCATGAATCCCATGTACTCAAGTTTGATATGAGGACAATCAATGACAATTATTCACATGGTGGGGGTGAGGGAATGGGAGAGCAGAGAGAGAAAGAATGAGGGAGGGGTGGGGAAAGGAAGATCAGAGAGAGGGAAGGAGCAAGGGGGGTGGGGTCTTGGTGTGTGCCACACCTTTTGGGGGCAAAACATGATTTTAAGAGGGACTTTACCCAACAAATACAACCAATGTAACATGGTTTCTTGCACCCTCAATGAATCCCTAACAATTAAAAAAAAAACAACTCTGAATATCAGCATCTCTGCTATGCCTAGTACAGGTCTCTCAACTAGGATATGACACCATGTCCCTGATCTAGTCATCAGAACAGGTGATCTAAAAAAAAAAAATGCTGGTCGATACTCAACTAAATAGGTTGAAACATAGCTTTAACGTACACTGGGGTCTTCAAGCCACCCACACTGTGTGATTAGTTTAAGACATGAGCAGGAAGCACATGAAGAGGTCAGCTCAAAACTGTCCCACTTCTTCTATTAGAGTTTCTTATATTTGTAAAAAAAAAAAAAATGAAAATCGTTATTATGACAAAGAAGGATGATGAAAGATAAGTTCAGGATTAGTTAAATATGTGCTTAAATCAATTACAACCCCCCAATTATTTCTTACCTTTCACCTGCTGTTACTGTATTAACTATGGTAGAACATTTTTTTTTACAAGAGCCAGTTTATAGGTAGTTCATTTTTTTTTCTTCCTTTTTGGAGTTCAGAAAGAAGACTAAGCAAAAAATTATATAATTGAAAGATAAATAAATTTCTAAGATAATTGTTGAGAGTTGAGTATCTCACTTTCAATAATGGATAGATAAGTGAGAAAATAAAGGACCTAAATGATACAATAAACCATCTGGATCTGACAGACACATACAGACCACTCCCCAAACAACAGCGGCAAACACACTCTTCTCAGAGCCTTCTTAGTGGAAGAACATTTTTGATTTCACAGTCACAACGTTTTGGCTCAGAGGTAGACTCTGGGAGATGTCTTCCAGGCTTAGGGCACTGGCTTCCCTGGTTTGTCCCGGGATGTGTCTCTGCAAAAATCTTAACTGAACAGCTATGTAACAAATCATTACTGACATTTATCAAATGAATGAGGTAGACATAGATTAAAACAATTAGACTAAAATGATTAGTAAAAAATCAAGTCTACATGGTGGGCATGAAGATTTTCAATGAGCTGTTAAAATTGCACATGTCTCTTCATCAAAGTGCAGAGGTTGACTTGGGAGATGGAATTGTGACAAGGTGTGGGGGTTGTGTTCTGTAAAGAGCATTAGACAGAGGCTGACAAAGGACTAAGCCACAGGGAGCTGCTCCTGGAGCACCTGAGCTCCTGCCCTGGGGACGTCTCACCAGCTGCTGCCCTCATACAGCTCATGACTGACTCTCTTCCAGGAGGTTTCTGTTGTCAATGCAGTTAGTCTTTATATTTGATGGCCCGGAGCCTTTGCACTTTGCAGTCATTACAACAATCTGTTTACCTCTGTGAATATCTGTTGGATGGTAGATGAGCCCCTTTGTGATTAGAACCATGAACCAAGGTAAGAAAGGGACCACGATGGCCCATCTTTCAGCACATCACACACTCATCCTTTGTGTAGGCTGGAATGCTGTGTGGAATCAGACACAGGGAGCAGACCCCACCCCATGAGCTTGAGAAGAATGTGAATAATGACCCTTCCTCCTGTGTGCTGAAAATTAATGTTTTTGGTGGTGATGAATGGATTTCATTCTCCAGCAAAATTTCTCTTTTCAAAGTGAGAAGTTTTCTCTCCCTCCCTTTCTTTCCTATACCTGTTTGCTGCCAGAAATTATTTGAGACATCCCAAATTAAATTATTTGGGACATCTTTCTTTATTTTGATTTTTAAATAAAGTTTGTTGATATAAGCTAGATATTATGGCTTCCTGCAAAAGCCATATTTGAATAGTGTGCCTGATAAGATCCTACAATTGAGATAATCCATAGATCCGATTGTTGTTTTCTTTTTCTTTTTCTTCTTCTCTTCCCTCTCCCTTTTCCTCCTTATCCTCCTCCTCTTCTTCCTCTTCTTCTTCTTCATTTGGAGAACATCAGAGTGAATTAATACAATTTCACCATCTGCAAAAGATTTCACAGATAGTTCTTAATCTGAGAAATCCCAGGACAAATTTGCCAGTGGGCCCATCCTCCTCCCTGGTATATGGCGGTTTAGGGCAGGTGTCCTTTGTGTGCTGTGGAGGCACATACACACTCTGTACGAGCAAGTTCTAAACCAAATGGTCATGATGTTTTTCAATTACAGTTTCCCCCAAATAGCCCCCTTTAGAACAAGTTCTCAAAGGGTTTGTCTCCCTAATTGTAAGTGGCTCTTGGAGGCCTGGAATGGATGAGAGGGGGAGCAGAGCAAAGTGTTCCAGGTAACCACAGTCATAGCGTTCTTTCAAGGCAGCTTATTTTTGTTCTCTCTTGAAAGAGGATTACAGAAGCTTTTTATGTCTGTCTCAACATTGATTGTGTGTTTTTAGTTTTCCCAAGTTCAGTCTTTTAAAAAAACCAACAAAAGCAACACAAACATAATGTTTTTCAACCTGTGCTGCCCTGTCAGGGGGCTGGCTTGGCACTTGTGCCTGGTCAGAGGAAGCTACTTGTGGGCATTACTGTCAGATGCACAACTGGGGCACTTGAGGACAGCGCTGCTCTTTCTCTGTGTGAATTGACTCAAGGCTAGCCTTCATAAGTTAGCTAGACATTTGGTCAGTTTTTATTTTTATTTTTCCAGGTAATAACTCAATAACATCTGGATCCAAGCCACCCTCTGGAGTGTTACTGTTTAAACAAATTGTTTGAAGTCCATCTTTAAGTTTTATGAGGGGGTTAAAGAAAAATAATGCTTGCTATCATAGAATAAGTGTTAAACCTTTCTTTAGTTTGTATAATTAGTGGCCTTTTTAAAATCAGAGTTTGTTTTACCAAATGCTTTACATAAAATACTATGTAAGTCAATAAAGTTAAAAAAGGTATGGAAAAGCAGGAAATAAAAGGAAAAGAGTCACAGTGAGAAAAAGAAAGGGAAAGAGGGAGAGAAAGAGGAAAAAGGAAGAAGGAGTGAGAGAGATGATTGGTTTTAAAAGCCTTTTAAAAAAAGCAAAGGAAGAAAAGATTAATGAGCAGACTTAACATCACCACTGGATCTCATTGGTGAGTACAGAATAACAGTAACTGTGAGATCATCCAAACAATCCTTCAAGCTCCCATAAAAAAATTTTAAATCCTTACTAAACCCAGCAAGCCACATCAGTATGGCCCAGGTGAGGGTTACTGTTAATGTAACCCATGTGGTAGCTGGCGTCTGCTTACCCCTTGAGATCTAGAAAACTTGGCTTGTATTTTTATACTGTGTTTTCCAGAGGTCAAAATCTCTACCACCTTGAGGTTTCTGCAACGTTTTGGGGAAAGTGTTAGTGAAGAAGGGATGTGGGAGAATGTAAATTTTCACTTACATTTTTACTGTTGGCTCATGGAGCCTGACCTTGCTTAAATAATTCAATCTATGGTTATAATTGCTACTCAAAATGTGTTATTGTCTTTCATATCACATTAACGCTGATCTGAAATATTTGGGGTAAAAAAAGAAGACTTAAAATAATAAACTGTATTGTGGTATCATTTGTGGTAAGTAAAATGCATCCCTTCTTTGTGTTAAATTTTGTTCCTGCCCTCTGTATCCCTTCTAAGAGTACAGTCCAATGAGACTTTACAAATGCAGTGATTCTGTGGTCGCCACCATGATCAGGACGTGGAACCCCTCCCTTGTACTAAAAATCCCCCTTGCCTAGTGACTGCTTGAGCCCATATCCACATCCAGACGGGCAGTGGTCTCTCTGCTTTGTCTTCACAGAGTACTCCTGCTTATTTGAAGATTTACAGAATTCCATTCATTCAGTGTGTGCTCTTTCATGTCTGGCTTCTTTTGCTCAACCTGTTTCTGAGATTCGCCTATGCTGTTGTGTGTCAGCCTTTTTTCCCTCTGAGTAGTATTCCAGGATTCCTCGTGGATATACTGCTGAATATTCACTGGCCTGCTGGTGGACATTTGGGTATTGTTGAGTTGTCTGGCTACTATGGCTAAATCTGCTATGAACATTTATTTAAAAGTCTGTACATGGATATGAGTTTTGTTTTCCTTATAAAATACTCAGGATTGGAGGAGAGGAGCCAAGATGGTGATCTATAGCCAGCTTTTCACAGAGGTTCCTGTCCAGAAGGAGAGTTAAAGGACAGAAACTCAGCAAGAAAGCTGATGGTTTGGATCTGAGCCAAAAGAAAAGGTCGAAGAGTGCACATCAACCCTGCTGGGGTGACCTGAGACCCCGAGGACACAAACAAAAAAGTACAGAGCACATCACCAAGTGGACGGAAGTCCCCTCACCCATGAGAGAGGTTCGCAGTATACTCCATAACTTCATACAAACAAGCAAGCAGAGTTCGGATGTCCTCGCACTCTACCCCACGGGAGAGACCCTCTAAAAACCAGACCTCCTTCCCCTACTGGGGTGCCACAGTGCTCTCCAGTCAGGCATAAAACTGTATATACTCTCTATCTGAAAGTTGGAGTTCCTGGTATTCCCCTCCACTCTCACCCCGAGGTCTAGAGACTCTGTTCCCCACAGAGTCCAGATTCTTGGAGATTTTCTTGAGGGGTGTGGACAGGCACAGACTGTTGCTGAACTGTGCTGGTTTTCTGGATCGGGAGTGGTGAGAGGGGAGTGAGCAGAGAGGAGACCTGGCTGGTGGGAAGGTCTCCTGAGGCACGAAACAGCAACCAGCTCTGGGAACAATAGATGGAGAGCTACACCCCTGGGATGTTTTGAGGAGACACTCCCAGTCTTCTGGGCAGCCAGGGGAAGTGGACGGCTTCTCCGGTGCCGGCAGAGCAGACCGGCAACCAAGGGACGTGAAGGATTTGAGGTGGTACCGGCCAGGACAGAGCCCAGGGATTAGAATCCTCTCAGAGGGGCTGCATTGCTTAACCTGGCCCTCGGGGGATGAAAGCTGAGACAAAGGACTGGAACTCACAGTCTGAGTAAAACCCATTTACAGCCCCAGTGTGATCAGGGAAAATAGCTTTGAAAGAAATAAATTATGCAAACTTGTTCTGTTCCAGCACCAACATCAATCAGGGACAGGGCTGGAACTGAGTGAATCGCCCCAGCCTCTGTCAAGTACTCAGGTTGTCAGGCCTCACCTCTCCCTGCCAAACAGTGACCGAGAGTAGTGGACTGGTTGTGGAGCCACAGACCTCACTGTGACCCAGGCAGG